>CM060064.1:46477286-46497286 GCA_030533445.1 Cyprinodon diabolis | reverse complement strand
GGGTGGATGATGGATGGATGGGTGGATGATGGATGATAGATGGATGGATGGATGGATGGATGGGTGGATGATGGATGATAGATGGATGGATGGAAGGATGATGGATGGATGGATGGGTGGAGGGATGGATGGATGGATGGATGGGTGGATGGATGGATGATGGATGGATGGGTGGATGGATGGGTGGATGATGGATGATAGATGGATGGATGGAAGGATGATGGATGGATGGATGGATGGATGGATGGATGGATGGATGGATGGATGGATGGATGGAAGGATGATGGATAGATGGATGGATGGATGGATGATAGATGGATGGATGGATGGATGATGGATGGGTGGATGGATGGATGGATGGATGGATGGGTGGATGGATGGATGGATGGATGGATGGATGGGTGGATGGATGGATGATGGATGGATGGATGGATGGATGGGTGGATGGATGGACGGATGGATGGATGATGGATGATGGATGGATGGATGGATGATAGATGGATGGATGGATGGATGATGGATGGGTGGATGGATGGATGGATGGATGGATGGATGGATGGATGGGTGGATGGATGGATGGATGGATGGATGGATGGGTGGATGGATGGATGATGGATGGATGGATGGATGGATGGATGGATGGATGGATGGGTGGATGGATGGATGGATGGATGGATGGATGGATGATGGATGATGGATGGATGATGGATGGATGGATGGATGGATGGATGGGTGGATGGATGGATGGATGGGTGGATGGATGGATGGATGGATGGGTGGATGGATGGATGGGTGGATGATGGATGGCAGTTCTAGTTTTCTTCTGCTTTGTTTTTATGGTGAAATCATCTGACGTTTCATCTTTGAAATGTTTTCTGAAGCCTTCAGCTAAATGTGTTAAACTCCTCACTACAGGAGGAGATGAACAAACATGTTAACTGAGCGGAAATATGGAACTACAGACCAGTCAGACCAGTCAGACCAGTCAGACCAGTCAGACCAGTGGGACAGAGGTTATCAGACACGGACCTGGAGGTTTCCTGGTCCGTTTTAGTTCGTTACTGCAGATGTTTTCATTAGATTGAACCTGAAGTCCTCATTTAAACCTGAGAACTTCCAGAATTACCAAAGTCTGCAGAACGAGAAGAAACCAGTGAGTTCTGGGTGTGCATGCTGGTGAGATGTTCACTTTTTACCCGTCCCTGGATTCAGCTGCTGCACTTCCTCTTCCTCTGTTACAGTAAGCAGAGTCAGAATCAGCTGTATTAAAGACGTTTGCAACAAAACAAGGAAGTTGGCTTTGGTTTCATTTTGCTCAACACATGAAATGAAGATTAATGAAACATCAGTATAGAAGCTGGGAAAGGTTTATCAGTATGAATGAATTTTCTTACAAAAGAGGAAGACCTGGTGGATCTGGTTCCTCTGACTTTTGAGCGTCCATCAGACAGATGGTCTGGAGGAAGAAACTATCTCTGCAGAGGCAGGTTCAGGTTAAAGGTGCTCAGTGGCGCCATCGTAGAGGTGAAATGGTTTTTTGTCCAGGATGGATGGGATCCGCAGAAATGTTAGCTGCCCTTTCCCAGAACCCAGTCCTGTCTGGATGGAGGGAAGGCCCCTTAGGATCCTCTCTGCACACTGATGGACTGAATATGCTGTGAAGTGCAATGGATCGTTCACAGGAATGATGTTACGGAAGCAGAGATTTACACGTTACCTCTAAGTAGAGCTGTGTTCAGGAGCCAACCAGAAACAGTGCGAACGGGACGATAAAGGAAGTTAAAGCGAAGGAAATAGCTGCTGCACACAAAGTGGATGATATTGGAGGAAAAAAAAAAAAAACGCTCTGTTTGCGTCGCATCAACCAATGAGGGAGTGGATGTGGGGTGAAGGAGCATACAGCAAACCTTCTGCCATTGCCAGAAGGTTTGCTGTGTCTCCCAGCACAATCTCAAGAGCATGGAGGAGATTCCAGGAGACAGGCAGTTACTCCAGGAGAGCTGGACAGGGCTGTAGAAGGTCTACAACCCATCAGCAGGACCGCTATCTGCTCCTTTGTGCAAGGAGGAGCAGGAGGAGCACTGCCAGAGCCCTACAAAATGACCTCCAGTAGGCTACTGGTGAGAATGTCTCTGACCAAACAATCAGAAACAGACTCCACGAGGGTGGCCTGAGGGCCCGATGTCCTCTAGTGGGCGCTGTGGTCACTGCCTGGCACTGTGGAGCTCGAGTGACATTTGCCACAGAAGACTGGAATTGGCAAGTCGGCCACTGGCGCCCTGTGCTTTTCACAGATGAGAGCAGGTTCACCCTGAGCACATGTGACAGACGTGAAAGGGTCTGGAGAAGCCGTGGAGAACGTTATGCTGCCTCTAACATCGTCCAGAATGACCGGTTTGGTGGTGGGTCAGTGATGGTCTGGGGAGGCATATCCATGGAGGGACGCACAGACCTATACAGGCTAGACAACACCACCCTGACTGCCATTAGGTATCAGGATGAAATCCTTGCACCCATTGTCAGACCCTATGCTGGTGCAGTGGGTCCTGGGTTCCTCCTGGTGCACGACAATGCCCGGCCTCATGTGGCGAGAGTATGCAGGCAGTTCCTGGAGGATGAAGGAAATTATGCCATTGATTGCCCCCCCCCCCCACGCTCGCCTGACCTAAATCCAATAGAACACCTCTGAGACATTATGTTTCCATCCATCCGACGCCGCCAGGTTGCACCTCAGACTGTCCAGGAGCTCAGTGATGCCCTGGTCCAGATCTGGGAGGAGATACCCCAGGACGCCATCCGTCGTCTCATTAGGAGCATGCCCCGACGTTGTCAGGCATGCATACACGCACGAGGGGGCCATACAGATGACTGGATACCATTTTGAGATGCTGCGATAAAATTTCAGCAATATGGACTAGCCTGCCGCATCATTTTTTCACTGTAATTTTTGGGGTGTCTTTGAATTCAGCCCTCTGTTGGTTGATCATTTTCATTTCCATCAAATTATGTGGCATCCTTCTGTTCCTAACATGTCACCCAGTCCATATCAGGATAAATAAACAGCAGGATTTTTTGCCCCATTGAGATCTGATGTGTTTTCAAAGTGTTCCTATAATTTTTTAGCAGTGTATTATACTTTAAAGCGTCACTATATGGTCCATTTACCGATTTAATACGTAATTAAAAAAGCGATTTCAGAAGTTGAGAGGACAGCAGCAACCAGTCGAGCTCCAAGACTAACGGCAGCCAGGGCTAGCCGCAGCCCGTCTGCAGTGGCCCTTTCTCGGCATAGCCATGTGTGAAGGACCGCTGGTTCTGATGGCGATTTTTGACTCAGCTTTGGAATCAGTTATGGAAGGATTAGACTTGAGGTTTTCGTTGAAACGTGAGCAGGAGAGGCTCTACGCTCATTCATTTTTAAGAAGGACGTCTTCGCCCTTTTACCGGCAGGCTGTTTGTTTCCACTCCCCCACCAGCTTTCTGTCGCGCTTCCTACGTCACACTCATTGGACAGAGCGTTGGCCAATAGGCGCCAACCTTTGAAAGACAACGGGTTGTTCTCATCAGCAATCTTCCGATGTCTCTTTCATCTGGGCCAGACTAAATTACACATTTAATCTCTAATTTAGTCTGGTTTATCGGGCTACTATTCTCCTCCGCCAGCTGCACCGCCAACAGGCTGTGCTCCTCTGTACCAGCAGCCAATCAGAGTGAAGCTCTGACAGCTGAGTCCAGACTAATGTCAGCAGATGAAGCAGTAGAGCAAGAAAAAAACGGAGGGAAACTGAACAATAATTTTGATGCTTTTGGGAAAGTTACTGTCATGTATCTCAGGTTCATCGTCATGACAAGCATTTCTTAATCTGGATTCCCTGATCTATGGAAGATCTGTTGGTAGAGCAGCACCTCTGGTTCCATCATTGCTGTATGACCCAGAGTAACCTGCTGCTCTCTGATGCCCCGCTGTGAAGAAATCTGGAGCGTTTCTCCGGGTTTTCCCGCATGTGTTAGGAACTAGAAAAGGGAAGTGGCTGTGATGAAATCAGCGGTTCTGAAACCGCTGCAGCTCTGCAGGAGGGGACCAAACCTGGATGTTTGATTGAATACTTTCTGTAATGCTAAGCACTTCTGGAGACCCATCGAAGGCGTTAGTCGGTTGCAGGTTCTGGGAGGTTCCTACATGTCGTTTTTTTAGGTTCAAAGGTTTGTTTCAGGAGGAAGTTGGTTCATTACGGGGAAACATCTCAGTTTAAGAATAGGTGTGAAAATGTCATCATGTTTATTTTCAGTTTGTTCTTCCTGTGGAAACAGGAACTCATTGAGCCCGCTCAGGGCTGCTGCTTTAATCCCAGAGAGGTGTCTGTCAGCAGGGGGCGCTAAAGCTCATCTGGTTGCTTTCCTCTCTGGATTATTGGTAAAGATTCTGGAGGGTTTGGTGATGCGTCTGACCTGCTCTCCGTGGTTCTGGGTTCTGACTTTAAATGTTATTTTTTTATTTTTTGGTTGAAATTCTTCAATAGTTCTGGTTTACATGCCTTGCTCAGTGGCTCGCTGGGAGGTGACACGGCAGGCTGGAATCAAACCCACGACCTGCTTCGGTTCTGCTTTAAATCTCGAGTTGACCTAATTTGTTTTGTTTTGGACCAGTTAGCCAGTTTTTTTAATTGATTCCTGAACCAGTAAGTGTTTTGGACCAGTCCTCTGATTTGTTGAACTGGGTTCTGCTGAGTCATTCTACTTTGCTTGCTTGTAGCGACAGTGGAGAGGAAAAACTCCCTTTTAACAGGAAGAAACCTTCAGCAGAACCAGGCTCAGTGTGACCGGCCATCTGCTGAGGCCCACTGGGGTTCAAGGAGACAGAAACAGACATAGAAAAAGAAGCATAGATACAAAAGGCAACTGTCAACCAGCTCCACAGGCGGCCCCGTCCAGGAAACACACAGCCAGGCAGACGAGCTCCGAGCCAGCTCCCATGTCAGAGGATGAAGAGAGCACATCCAGTTAGTCACAGTCAGAGAAACAGGACTACACTGGAAAACAGGCCAAGCTCCAACTTCTAGAAACAAAGGTGTTGATGGCAGCAGCACAGCTGATATTTCTCTCCAGGATGGAGTCACAGCCAAACAGGAACAGACCAGATGAAGCTACTATGAGAAAAAGCAGAGAGAGCAGAACGTTAGAGATTGAACTAACAGATTCTGCAGAGTGGGAGAATAGAGATAGAATGAAGCAGACTGATGAAAAAGGGGTCCCTTTGTCCTCCAGCACTCTAAGCCTATAGCAGCATAACATTAGATAGGATAAAATCCTTCTTTTATACATTGTTCAATTTTTCAAAAACATATTTTGTTTTAACTGCAATTTGATTTTGCTATTTTATTGTCATATTTTTTTATTTAAGTTCTATTTATTCTCTGATTTAAATTAGGTCTTCAATCAAAGAACAAGCCATTGTTTCCTAACAGCTGATTGGCTGCTGGTTGGAGCATTTTCTAGGACTCAGATTAATCCTGAGATCTATCCTGCACAGGAGCAGGATTTCCAGACCTGATTCTGTTCACCTGGAGGGTCAGAGCTCGGTTCTGTAGGACATTAGAGGGCGATGATGGAACTGGATGCTCCATCACCTTGGTGAGCGGTGACCAAACAGGAAGTCATCTATGAACAGGAAACAGGCTGCCTGCCCTCTTCCTGTTTGCCAGCTGACCTCTGACCTCATCGCTGTTGCTGAGGCGGTTCTGTCACTTTCACCTTCTGACGGTCGGACTAAATCTGAGCTCTACAGGAAGGGAGGAAGTCCAGTGTTGATCGGAGTAACCTGCTGAATCTGCAGCTTTTTTCCATGAAGATGGAGGAACTTTTGGTGGATCAGAGTCAAGTTTATCTGCCTGGATTGTCTGAACATAACGTTCTGATGAAATAACCTGATTATTTCATCCAGAAAGCTTCCTTGATGGAAAGCGAAACATCTTTAAACTTGGAAAATAAAATCCATTGGTTTGTTTTTAACTTTTCTTTGGAATGACTGTGACCTGGATGACTGAGAATCTTCACCAGCATTCTGTCAAGATGGGAGGCTGAGTGCATATTAATGAGAAATAAAATTAATTTTATCGATTTTTGCAAATGGCTGCAATGAAACAAAGAGTGAAAATTGAATACTTTCCATACCCACTGAAACTCTTTGGCATTTTTGATGTCTCCATTTGTCCCAAATGATTGGCTGTAACACCCTTTCTGTCAGCTACAGCGCCCCCTTCTGCCCTTAGAGCGATTTACTGCAGATTGATTCACCTCTTCGATGTTTCCTTTTTTAACTTCTATGTGGACCCTTTACTGTTTTTAGTTCCTGCTCGCTTATGGTCCAAATGTTCCGAGTCGCAATGAAAACGCAGCTTCAGTGGGCTGTTGGTCACTGATCCTTTGGGCGGCGGTGTCTCTATTGGCTGCTCATTTCCTCAACCATTCAATCATTTCACCCTGTGTATATAGGCACTGTTATAAGTCATCCAGGTCAGAGTCAGTCCAAGAAAGTTACAATCAATCCACTGAACTTTGTTTCCAAGTTTGAAGATGTTTTGCTTTCTATCCAGGAAGCTTTTTCAATCCAAAATGTCAGAAATAGCGTTGAGTTCCAGCTTTTATACAGTAGACCAACAAAGCCTGGTTTTAGTTTAGAAAACATGCAAATAGAAACGGATGAATGGGTCCACCCCTTTGGAATGGGGGTCGTCTGGCTTCTTTGTTAGCCTGCAATGCCCCATGGTAAATGGCATGTACTTATATAGTGCCTTTAATCAAGTCAGGAGACTTGACCAATGCGCTTTATACTACATTCATTCACCCATTCACACACACACTCATGCTGGCAAGCTAAATTGTAGCCACAGCTGCCCTGGGTCTCACTGACAGAAGCAGGGCTGCCGTACACTGGCGCCACCGGGCCCTCTGACCACCATCAGTAGACAATGCAGGTGAAGTGTCTTGCCCAAGGACACAACGACACTGAAAGTCGGAGTCGGGGCTTGAACCGTCAATCCTTCGATTTCAGGGCAAACTCCTACATCCAACGCCACTGTCGCCCATACCTGTCTATGTCTCTGAAAGTGGGGTAATTAAAGGGAATTGTTGGCCTGGCTGAATAGGTGAGGTCTCCTGTTCCCCTTTAAAGGGATTGGGGCTGCGAAGGTAGCAGGATTTAAGGTTGGTTTTTCTTTCTTAACATAGATGGTTTCCTTCACGCCCCTCTCAAACCTCCTGTCTTCTTTGTCCAAAATGTGAACATTCCGGTCCTCCAAAGAATGTCCTTTGTCCATGAGGTGTAGATGTACAGCAGAGTCTTGTCCAGAGGAGGGCGCTCTTGTGTGTTGGGCCATGCGTCTGTGGAGAGGTTGTTTGGTTTCTCCAATATAAGGATCAGAGCATTCCTTTCTGCATTGAACTGCAGACACCACTCTGCTCAGATTGAGTCTAAAGGTTTTATCTTCAGGATGCACTAGTCTCTGTCTAAGGGTCTTTTTAGGTTTGAAATGTTCTGGGATTTGGTGTGTGGAGAAAATCCTCTTGGGTTTTTTAGAAACTCCAGCAACATATGGGATGGCAATGTTTTTGTGTTTAATCTTCATTCCTTCATTCTTCATGTTCTGCTGGGTGTCTTTTGGATTTCTTTGCTGAGTTTATGTTCAGCTGAGCTTTAGGACCTCTGCTCTCTCTCTGTGTTCCTGCAGTGAAGGCCACACAGGAGGCATGACAGATGAGAAATGTCCCCAGCTGGTGGACTACTTTGTGGTGGCGGGTCTGGACCCTGCTGGACCCTGGAAGTCCCTGGACGAAGACGGCCGGACCTCATCCTTCCCTCCCTCCTCGTCTTCGGTGTCGGTCCGGGCAGGAGAGCCGGTGACGGACCTGGTGGTCATCGCTCGGGGTCTCGGGGAGGAAGTACCAGAAGGTTTCACCTGCATCGAGAAGACCCTGGGGGGTCACTCTGCCGAGCTTAGCGCCGGCCTCATCAACAACCCGCACCTGTACCTGTGCTACCGGAGAGGGCGGGACAAACCGCCCATACTGGACCTGGGGTGAGTAACTGTTTGATCGGTTCTGGTTCTGCGAGGATGTCCGTAGGAGAACATTAACTTTGTACTGTCTTCAGACGGGACTGACCCCCCCGGGAATGGACTTGGTTTGTTTATGTTCTTAGATCCTCCTCAGACTCATGGGTAGATGGTTTCTGTCTATCTTCTGACGGGTTTTGGATCTTTGGTCATCTGTCTAGGCTCCTCTTACAACAGCTTATCAACCCATTGAGACCTCACAAGTAAAAAGGTCCTGCCCAGAACAAGAACAGAACAGCAGTGCTTGGTTCTTGGAGTCCAAAGATACAGAACCTGTTTGTCGTTCTCAAAGGCCTGAACACTCCGAATCCGAATTTGCCGCCGATCTGTTTTAACTGATGCTGAAGGCGATACAATTAAAACAGGATAATAGTTTTTACACTAGTTGTAGTATTAATTAGTCTACAAAGCTAGTTAATTGGGGTCAGGTGTAGCACAGATAAAGACCCTTAATGTGTTCTGACTATCTAGCGCTGTTATCTGTCCCTGCAGGGTTCTGTATGAGGGGAAGGAGCAGCTGAAACAGGGATGGTACGTCATCCAGACCACGCCCTACAGTCGCTCAGCCAGCCTGAGCTCTGGTGGTGCTCCCACGGCCCACCGGGTCTTCCTGACCTACCGCCGGGCTCTGGACTCACAGGGTCTGGATACGCTGGGTGTTACTGACATCGCCCTGCTGATGCCTAGCAAGGGGGAGGTGGCACCGCACACCTTCTGTCGGGTCGACAAGAACCTTAACACTGGCATGGTGAGTAAGGGGGTGAGGTGGATGCAATGATCCAGTGAATCCATGAGGGTCTGGATGGAAATCTGGAGGAAACTGATCTATGTCTATAGTTATGCTGCTATAGGCTTCGATTGCTGGAGGACATAGGGACCCCTTTTTCATCATTCTGCTTCATTCTATCTCTTTTCTCCCACTCTGCAGAATCTGTTAGTTCAATCTCTAACGTTCTGCTCTCTCTGCTTTTTCTCATAGTAGCTTCATCTGATCTGTTCCTGTTTGGCTGTGACTCCATCCTGGAGAGAAATATCAGCTGTGCTGCTGCCATCAACACCTTTGTTTCTAGATGTTGGAGCTTGGCCTGTTTTCCAGTGTAGTCCTGTTTCTCTGACTGTGACTAACTGGATGTGCTCTCTTCATCCTCTGACATGGGAGCTGGCTCGGAGCTCGTCTGCCTGGCTGTGTGTTTCCTGGACGGGGCCGCCTGTGGAGCTGGTTGGCAGTTGCCTTTTGTATCTATGCTTCTTTTTCTATGTCTGCTTCTGTCTCCTTGAACCCCAGTGGGCCTCAGCAGATGGCCGCTCACACTGAGCCTGGTTCTGCTGGAGGTTTCTTCCTGTTCAAAGGGAGTTTTCCCCTCCACTGTCGCTGCAAGCATGCTTAGTGTGAGGGATTGCTGAAGAGTCAATACAATCAACTGGTTTTCCTTAGATAGAAAACTTTGAATCAGTGTGACTGTATTATCTGGTTGAACTGTAAAGTGCCTTGAGATGACATGATTTGAATTGGTGCTATAGAAATAAACTGAATAGAATTGAATCTTGTTTCTGCAGTGGGGTCCAGCTCTGCACGTGTGCTACAAGAGAGCCGTGGCCAGAACCAACGCCCTGGTGTTCGAAGCCAGTGAGTCTCTGCACAGAAACATCTGCTGCTAGTGTGGAAGCTCCAACACTGGGGGGAGATGTGGGAAAGTCCTGGTGGAGATGGGGAAGCAGATAGAGATAATTTTATTCTTTTTTTTCCTATCAGATCATTTATGAGGGGCATTTAATAAGTAAATAAAACTACACCCAGTGTTGGGGAGTAACGGATTACATGTAACGACGTTACGTAATTTAATTACAAAAAAAGAGTAACTGTAATTCGTTACAGTTACAATGAGAAAATATGTAATTCAGTTACAGTTACTTCAGAAAATATTAAGAATTACAAATTTAGTTACATTTTTTTAAAAAATATAAAGAAAAACCTTTGCGAAATATGTACAATAGTGATATTTTTATTGCTTCGCGCCCTGTATCGCCGTTTCCCGCTACGGCTCCTTGTCTCTATCATATTTGCCACTCTGATGATCCGTCCTGTGCTGGTGGAGCCTCCTTGAGGAACAGCAAGCGAGCGGACGGTTCTATTTCAGCTCAAGCAGCGCATCAAAAATGACAGCCTTCCAGCACTGGAAATTTAAGGAGCATTTCATTTACATCTGTGAAAATGGCTCAAATGTAACCGTGCAGTGCAAGAAGTGTTTGCCGGCTATCAACCTGAACCTGCTTGTGTTAGTCTGCAAACTGCGTAAATGGTAGAGCCTGGGGGAGGAACAGAAAGAGTCTGGCCCGATGAGAGGAGTCTGAGAAAATCTTCCATGCCTGGTGCTGGCATCTCTTCTTGTGGACATCCTGTGATCGCCTGTCAGCAGTTCCCTCTCAGCTTAGTGCTTTTTTAAGGTTCACATTCAGTTCTCAAAAATTAAATTTGAACATGGGTCAATACTCATTAAAACCTTAAAGTAATCAAAAAGTAATCAAAAGTAATTAGTTACATTACTTTTTTAAAGTAATCGAAAAAAAGTTACACTACAATTACATTTTAAACAAGGTAACTTGTAACTGTAACGGATTACATTTTTAAAGTAACTTACCCAACACTGTCTACACCATGTAAATAAACTGAATTGAAAGTCTGAAATACAGCACTATATTTCATGCTGGATCTTATGATCTTGTAAAATGTTTTACAAGAACATATGATGGGGCTTCTTCACCATAAGTTAGTTTCAGTTAATCAAAAGTCTCCTGTATTGCCATCCTTTTAAATACAAAAACTGGACCAGGGCTGGTTTTTGTATTTAAAAGGACGGGCTAACGTAAGCCCGTCTGCAGCGGCCATGGCTAACGTTAGCCCGTCCTTTTAAATACAAAAACCGTACCAGGGCCGGTTTTTGTATTCAAAAGGACGGGCTAACGTAAGCCCGTCTGCAGCGGCCATGGCTAACGTAAGCCCGTCTGCAGCGGCCAGGGCTAACGTTAGCCCGTCTGCAGCAGCCAGGGCTAACTTTAGCCTGTCTGCAGCAGCCAGGGCTAACGTTAGCCCGTCTGCAGCAGCCAGTGTTAGCCCGTCTGCAGCAGCCAGCGTTAGCCCGTCTGCAGCGGCCAGGGCTAACATTAGTCCGTCTGCAGCAGCCAGCGTTAGCCCGTCTGCAGCAGCCAGGGCTAACTTTAGCCTGTCTGCAGCAGCCAGGGCTAACGTTAGCCCGTCTGCAGAAGCCAATGTTAGCCCGTCTGCAGCAGCCAGCGTTAGCCCGTCTGCAGCAGCCAGGGCTAACGTTAGCCCGTCTGCAGCAGCCAGCGTTAGCCCGTCTGCAGCAGCCAGCGTTAGCCCGTCTGCAGCAGCCAGCGTTAGCCCGTCTGCAGCAGCCAGCGTTAGCTCGTCTGCAGCAGCCAGCGTTAGCCCGTCTGCAGCAGCCAGGGCTATCGTTAGCCCGTCTGCAGCAGCCAGGGCTATCGTTAGCCCGTCTGCAGCAGCCAGGGCTATCGTTAGCCCGTTTGCAGCAGCCTTCTCTCTGCATAGCCATGTGTGAAGGACCGCTGGCTCTGATGGCAAGTTTTTGTTTTATTTGGCAAAATGTGTTAATCATTATTCCCTGACTAAATGAAATAAGTCATAATTTATTATTATCTAGAGACTATTGATAACAGGAGGAGAAATGCAGCTTCAAACTAGCTTTGAATGTGGTGATGTCATCAGTACGCTTCTGTTCCAGTTGACCCAGATTTATTCGGCACGCTCCTGTTCTCCCCGAGTCCAGACTTTCCTGGGTTCAAATCAAGAACCTACTTGGCGAGGACACGAGTCCGTACTCGCGTTCTTGTGAATTGAGAAACGACCTATGTAAATTTACTAGTCTGCTGCCGTAAGCAGGCTACCGCTGCGACCACCAGCTTGCTCAACCTTGCTATGACAATGTAGGCTCCATGCGCTTGTGTTGATCAGGCCTCAAAATATTGAAATTGAAACCAAAATGCACGTAATAGTAAAATATAAAAAGGTAGAATACTTTCCACAAATTTAAAAATTGTGAAAAGTATTTTTAATGCTTTCCACTAGAGGGTGCTGCAGCACCCCACTTCCCGCGGCCATGGACCCAGATATAGTTTCTGCCTCATCACAACACCTACAGTAAAACTAGCTGCAGATTACTCTTTTTCTTGTATCAGATTATCTGTTTTACGATCACAGGATCAGTCTGAAGTGAGTCAACATGCGGCAAAGGAAACCTTTAAGCTGGGTTTAAACAGTGTGATTGTTTGCACTTTTTGGGCCGACTTTCTAGTAGTGCGAGAATTTTCCGATCAGGCCGAATATCAGCCTGATCTTGCATGGTGTAGTGTACAGGGGGTAACGAGGGGCGATTAGCCTCTTACGACCAGGAATCATGAGGTCGGGAGAAAATAAAACATGTCTGAAATTCAGTCAACTGTTGTAAGTAGAGGTGAGTATTGGCATGAGTGTTGCGATTCGATACATGTCACGATACTTGGGTCACGATACGATATTATCACGATATTGCAGTATCACTATATATTGCCATATTTTCCCCAGCTATCAAATTCAAATGATGAGAAAAAACAGCAAGTGCTGTATATTTTCATCAGAAATTATCGATTAGGTATTATTATCCATGTTGTTTGGGGTTTTCTTCCACTGCGACTGCCTCAAATACAGAATCGGTGCTGCACGCACAGTTAAAGGGCTCCACAGCGCTTTCTGTCAGAGTGGTGGTGCAGAGGTAGCCCATTTTCCCATCAATGTTTTATGTAACCATTTTTTTTAAAAATCGATACTAAGAAGTGAAAGATCGATATTATATTGGGCAGCCGAATATCACGATATATCGCCAAAACGATTATTTCCCACACCCCTAGTTGTAAGGTGGTCGTGTTCCAGTCGCTCAGTGCGCAAAGAAGGACTCTTCTTCTTCCTCTCAGATGAAAACAGTGCGAGTGAAATGGAGTTCTTTCTGTAAAATTACCGTAGTAGCCACGTTTGATCAACCTTGTATTTGTCCAAATATGTCGTCTCCTTTTCTTTTTAGGGCTTTCAGCACAATATTTCCCAAATTGCCAAGGCAGCGCGTTTCACTCTAGTGAGCTTCATATTCCTCTTGTACAGGTTTGGCTTTTGGATAGATGCATCCCAGTAGCGCCATCTCTCTCCGGTGCTGAATCTGATGTGGTGTTTAGACGTACAGCGTGAGCAGGTAGATCGGATCAGAGCGTCGTGCTGAACACGCATCGTGAGCTGTGGCTTTAGAGCCCTAGAGAACTTTGGACCAGGACTGGTGCTTCATAAATCAGGCTGTTTTGGGACAAATGGAAACAAATGAAGGGAGATCCTCTCATTCTGTCAGATGAAACTTCTCACAGAGGGACCAGTCAGGCCCGGCTCAGGGATCCAAACCTCTATGCTCTGCAGGTCTGATCAGCCGTTACCCGGTGGAGGACCTGGAGGCATTCCCTCTTCCCGAGTCGGTGCCGGTCTTCTGCCTGCCAATGGGCGTCACCGTGGAGAGCTGGCCACTGAACTCCAAGTACCAGCTGCCCATTTTCTCCACCTTCGTCCTCACGTCCGCCTCCGGGGACAAGGTGAGCGAGACACTAAGCGGATCCCCTCTGAATTGCATGAATAAAGCAAAATAAATAATTCAAGAGAAAATAAATAATCAGCTGAGAACTTCGGGACCCGTGGTACGTCTCAGTATAGGAGGACTAGGGAATAAACCACGTGTCTGTTCCTGCAGGTTTACGGAGCTGCCATCCAGTTCTATGAGTCCTTCTCCAGGGAGCACCTGTCGGAGCGGCAGAACATCCGGCTCGGCCTTCTCAGTGTGGTGGACCGGCGGCCCATCACCGGCCGCAGTCTGCATGCCAAGAAGAGCATCTGCGTTCTCTCCCACTGGCCGTTCTTCACAGTCTTCCAGAAGTTCCTCACCTTTATCTACAGATACTCCATCTCCGGGCCGCATGTCCTGCCGCTCGAGAAGTCCGTACCGATTCGTGTTTTTTAACTAAGTCCTAAAAAAATCTGCATACTCCTACATCCTTTGTACTTCTATGTCTACAGTTTTGTTTTTGTTTCTGCAGACACATCTCCAGTTTCATGCACAACGTCCCGTTTCCTTCCCCTCAGCGTCCTCGGATCCTCGTTCAGGTGAGAATCCAACTCGTATCTGAACCAGGCAGAAGATTCTGCTACCAAATGTACGATTAAACAAGATTGCAGACAGGAGTTAAAGGAAGAACGAAAACACTTCCAAAAACTAAACGGATCAGAACCATCTCCCTTCCTAGAAAATCCTGTCAAAACATGCAGGAATTGCTGCTGTGATCCCAGTAACACATGGTTCTAGTCTAGTCTAGTCTAGTCTAGTCTATACTCTAGTCTAGAATAGAGATAGAATGAAGCAGAATGATGAAAAAGGGGTCCCTATGTCCTCCAGCAGTCTAAGCCTATAGCAGCAGAACTATAGAGATAGATCAGGATAACCTGAGCCACTCTAACTATAAGCTTTATCAAAAAGGAAAGTTTTAAGCCTAGCCTTAAAAGTAGACAGGGTGTCTGGGTTCTGGTCTAAAGGTGATAATTTCTTTCTTCAGTTTTAAAGTCATCCTGGTTTGTGTCTTAATGAAATATTTGATTTCTAATTAACTGGTATAATGGCTTAATGTATAAATATAGCTCAGTGTCATCAGCATATCTGATCATTTTACCAAGCAGCAGCGTACATAGAAACAAGCGATCCGCTGGTCGCGCTGCTCTTCTCTCGCTTGTGATATGGACTTTCTGCCCAGATCGGAGTCAGATCTGATGAC
Organism: Cyprinodon diabolis; assembly: GCA_030533445.1. Classification (NCBI taxonomy): domain Eukaryota; kingdom Metazoa; phylum Chordata; class Actinopteri; order Cyprinodontiformes; family Cyprinodontidae; genus Cyprinodon; species Cyprinodon diabolis. The sequence goes on along the minus strand of CM060064.1, from coordinate 46,482,305 downwards.
CTGACAGACTTCGGGCTCCTCCATTGTTTTAATGCTTTCTGTCTGTGTTGCAGCTCTCACCCTACGACAACTTGCTGCTCTGCCAGCCGGTCTCCTCGCCACTTCAAATCAGGTTAGTCCTAGTCCCTCAAATGTGTCTTGGAAGCACACCCTAGTCCCTGGAGAGCCCAGTTGTTCAATCTCATGAAGGCAGGGAATACAACCTGGAAACTCAGAGTATTTTAAATCAAGACGCTGTAATTTGAATTCCAAATATTCACTTAATTTGAGATATGATATTATCGTTTAAGTCAAAATTCAGCCCTTGGTGCAAACAGATGCTCCTTCTTAAAAACTCTGAAACTTCAGACCGTCAGCTCCTTCACCGAATAGGTCATGTGACCATGAGCGCAGCTTTATGTCAGTCTGAGCATCCTTTAAACACCAGAGCTAACTAAGCTAACAGTTACTGTTAGCAAATCAAACAGATGGAGGATTTTATCTAGAGGGGGGAATGTTCCCATGTCTTTACCAGGAACTTCAACACTTCTCATCCTGCTGGTCCAAACTGGTTTAATACCAGAACCAGATCACAGAGGGACTGGTTCATTAAGCTACAGTATAGTGCTGCTAGCTGCTTTCAGGGGGCGCTAAACCTGGAAGTCACAGCTCTAGCAGCTGCTAGTGGCTCCTTTTAAAACCAGGTTTTACAAGGAGCTGCTTTAAGTTAGACTTTGGAGCTCAATCAGTGACAGCTTGCACTAACCTTGAATGTGTGATTTGGCAAAAAAAAAAAAAAATTCAAACCCTGGTAATTAAAACATTGAAAATTCAAACACTAAATATTCCCTCAAAAAACATAAAAAGCTGATGATCGAATGGTCATCCCTGAGCTGCAGCATTTTTTCAAAGAGGGGATTTTAGTGTCACTGCAGAGTTCCTGCAGCTACAAGCTGCTCACTTTAATAATGAAACCAAATCAGTGAAGGACCCTGAAGGAGCCTTCAGTTTAGCCCCGCCCCCCGACGCAAAAATGGTGCCAGCTTGTAGTGACACAGTGACGCTGGAATCATCTCTCATTGAAAAAATGCTGCAGGTGAAGATGACAGCATCATCATTAGTTTTCCTTTTCTTTTAAATATTCTTGAATTTTCAGTGTTTAGGTTGTTAGTCTTTCAGTTTTTAAATTTGTCAAATCTCACATTCGATGTCAACGAAAACTATCAAGAAAGGAAGTAAGGAAGCGAGTAAGGAAGGAAGGAAGAAAGGAATCAAACTTGAAGCCGCAACATTCAGGATAAATGGCAAATTTATCCTGAATCTGATATAAACCTGACACGGTGAAGGATAAATCTGCCTTTGTTTAGCAGAAGTACAGCTACGAGCCCTGAGGAACACCATTACCGTCTCACCCTCAGATTGTGTTTAGGTCAAACACAACCAGCACGAAGCTGTATTCTTAAAATATTAGATCATTCCTTTAATTTCTAACACTTGTTACGTACCTGATAGGGTTGTTTTTCTGTTTTCTGAATGCTAACTATGGGTGTCCTCTGAATGCTAACTATGGGTGTCCTCTGAGTGCTAACTATGGGTGTCCTCTAAATGCTAACTATGGGTGTCCTCTGAATGCTAACTGTGGGTGTCCTCTGAATGCTAACTGTGGGTGTCCTCTGAATGCTAACTATGGGTGTCCACTGAATGCTAACTGTGGGTGTCCTCTGAATGCTAACTATTGGTGTCCACTGAATGCTAACTGTGGGTGTCCTCTGAATGCTAACTGTGGGTGTCCTCTGAATGCTAACTGTGGGTGTCCTCTGAATGCTAACTGTGGGTGTCCACTGAATGCTAACTGTGGGTTTCCTCTGAATGCTAACTGTGGGTGTTCTCTGAATGCTAACTGTCGGTCTCCTCTGAATGCTAACTGTGGGTGTCCTCTGAATCCTAACTATGGGTGTCCACTGAATGCTAACTGTGGGTGTCCTCGGAATGCTAACTGTGGGTGTTCTCTGAATGCTAACTGTGGGTGTCCTCTGAATGCTAACTGTGGGTGTCCTCTGAATACTAACTATGGGTTTCCACGAATCCTAACTATGGGTGTCCACTGAATGCTAACTATGGGTGTCCTCTGAATCCTAACTATGGGTGTCCACTGAATGCTAACTGTGGGTGTCCTTGGAATGCTAACTGTGGGTGTCCTCTGAATGCTAACTGTGGGTGTCCTCTGAATGCTAACTATGGGTGTCCACTGAATGCTAACTGTGGGTGTCCTCTGAATACTAACTATGGGTGTCCACTGAATGCTAACTGTGGGTGTCCTCTGAATGCTAACTGTGGGTGTCCTCTGAATGCTAACTGTGGGTGTTCTCTGAATGCTAACTATTGGTGTCCTCTGAATGCTAACTGTGGGTGTCCTCTGAATGCTAACTGTGGGTGTTTTCTGAATGCTAACTGTGGGTGTCCTCTGAATGCTAACTGTGGGTGTCTTCTGAATACTAACTATGGGTGTCCACTGAATGCTAACTGTGGGTGTCCTCTGAATGCTAACTGGGTGTTCGCTGAATGCTAACTGTGGGTGTCCTCTGAATGCTAACTGTGGGTGTCCTCTGAATGCTAACTGTGGGTGTCCTCTGAATGCTTACTATGGGTGTCCACTGAATGCTAAATGTGGGTGTCCTCTGAATACTAACTATGGGTGTCCACTGAATGCTAACTGTGGGTGTCCTCTGAATGCTAACTGTGGGAGTCCTCGGAATGCTAACTATTGGTGTCCTCTGAATGCTAACTGTGGGTGTTCTCTGAATGCTAACTGTGGGTGTCCTCTGAATGCTATCTGTGGGTGTTCTCTGAATGCTAACTATGGGTGTCCTCTGAATGCTAACTGTTGGTGTCCTCTGAATGCTAACTGTTGGTGTCGTCTGAATGCTAACTATGGGTGTCGTCTGAATGCTAACTGTTGGTGTCGTCTGAATGCTAACCGTTGGTGTCGTCTGAATGCTAACTGTGGGTGTCCTCTGAATGCTAACCGTTGGTGTCGTCTGAAGGCTAACTGTGGGTGTCCTCTGAATGCTAACTATGGGTGTCCTCTGAATGCTAACTATGGGTGTCCTCTGAATGCTAACTATGGGTGTCGTCTGAATGCTAACTATGGGTGTCGTCTGAATGCTAACTGTTGGTGTCGTCTGAATGCTAACCGTTGGTGTCGTCTGAAAGCGAACTGTGGGTGTCCTCTGAATGCTAACTATGGGTGTTGTCTGAATGCTAACTGTTGGTGTCGTCTGTGTGGCAGTGGAGCAAGCTTCTTGAAGCTCCTGCAGAACCTGGGTCCAGGGAATGCCTGCACACTGCTGCTGGCCGTCCTCACCGAACACAAGCTCCTACTGCATTCGCTGCGACCCGACGTCCTCACATCCGTCAGCGAAGCCCTAGTCTCTGTAAGAAAATGTCTGCATACTGACAGAGCTGTCAGATGGGTTTCCTGTTACTAAGTGGAACCATTAGATTCCAGATCAGTTTAGACTCATAGAACAAATCTAAATATTTTGGCTGTTTTTAGACAGAATCTTTTTCTCAGCTGTAGAAGCTGCTGCCTTCAGAAACCATCAGAAACAGAACGGGCCAAAGCAGTTGGACCCAAACTGTTAATCTTCCAACCCGTATCAGATGTTACTGCTGGTTATTCAGCGTTTATTAGTTAAATAGGAAACATATTTTTCTAAGTTATTATGACAAAAATACATTTCTATGGTTTAAACATTTAGTGTCAGGATCTCCTCTCAGTTAATTTCGATCCAAATAAAACATGTGATCTGTTTGATAAGAGACTTTAATAAATATATTTACTGAAGATTCCTGTAGAACCTGTTCCTGCAGCTGTTTGAACCTGACCTCTCCTTGTGCAGATGACCTTCCCCCTGCGCTGGCTCTGCCCCTACATCCCTCTGTGCCCGCTGCAGATGGCCGACGTGCTTCTGGCGCCGATGCCCTTCATCGTCGGCGTTCACTCCAGCTACTTCGACTTCTACGACCCGCCGCCAGAAGTCATCTGCGTCGACCTGGACACCAACACCATCTTCCAGTGAGTCCGCAGGACTCTGCAGAAATGTTAATATTTATGCTGCTGCTGATAATGTCAGCATCATCAGCTGGTTTGTCGGGATGCTTGCAGGTCTGATGATAAGAAGCAGTTGTCATGGCGATCGTTACCTAGGAAGCACGGAAAGAGTCTGTTCAGCACCCTGACCAACCTCCACAGGACCCTGGAGAAGAGTGAGTGGATCAGAAAGCAGAAGGAGCAGCTGAGGTCAGCTGAAGGTTTCACATTGCCGTTTATCCTGCAGTTTGCAGTCCCGGCCAGGAGGAGGCGACCTTGGAGTTCCTGCTAACAGACTACGACCAGATCTACAGGCGTCAGAAGCAGCTGGAGCTGGAGATCCAGGAGGCCTTCCTCCGCTTCATGAGCTGCCTGCTGCGAGGATACCGAGCCTACCTGCTGCCCATCACGCAGGCGCCGTCCGACACCACCACCGACTGCAGCTCCCTGTTCAACCTGCAGGGTGCGCTGTCTGCTCTTACGTTAAAGTGTCTGTTCTCAGGACGTTGCACCTGACCTGATGATGGTTTAATCTCAGAATGATACTTTGATGAAAGAGGCTGAGAGGTTCTCCTCTCCTCCTGCAGGGTTCCTGAAGTCTCGCGAGCGAGCCCAGCAGAAGTTCTACGTCCAGCTGACCAGGACTCAGATGTTCACTCAGTTCATCGAGGAATGCTCGTTCGTCAGCGACCGACACGCCTGCCTCGAGTTCTTTGACGAATGCGTCCAGAAGGTCTGATGCTACGTTCAAACCGCAAGTAGCAGAGGCAGCAGAAGCAGCTAGTTTACATACAAAGTCTATGGTTGACGCGCATCAAGGTGCAGCAAAAGGTCCTGCAGGGCGTCTGAGCAGCTGATCGTCTGACGCGCTTCAGAAGCAGCTGCTGCTGGATTTGGAAAAATGAGAGAGAAGCTGATCTGGGAGCTGGCAGGGAGACAGACACAGC
>CM060064.1:46227286-46459786 GCA_030533445.1 Cyprinodon diabolis | reverse complement strand
TAGAAATCTGTAAACTTTTAGTCAATCGATTCTTAACATTCTGTGACTGTTCCTTAGAAAATAGCTAAAAAAGGCCAACCTAGCTTACTTTTGCTTGACTCATGAAACTATGGAGGTAGTAGCTTGGAGATAATAATTAATTTGAAAAGGACTCTGATCAGATTTAGCCAATCAAATGTAATGACCGTATCATGAAACCGTAGGTACGGCTGCTGACAGCTGCTCGTGGTAGCGACAGTGGAGAGGAAAAACTCCCTTTGAACAGGAAGAAACCTCCAGCAGAACCAGGCTCAGTGTGAGCGGCCATCTGCTGAGGCCCACTGGGGTTCAAGGAGACAGAAGCAGACATAGAAAAAGAAGCATAGATACAAAAGGCAACTGTAAAAGCCAGCCTCATCCAGAAAACAATCAGACAGATGAGCTCCCATGTCAGAGGATGAAGAGAGCACATCCAGTTAGTCACAGTCAGAGTAACAGGACTACACTGGAAAACAGGCCAAGCTCCAACATCTAGAAACAAAGGTGTTGATGGCAGCAGCACAGCTGATATTTCTCTCCAGGATGGAGTCACAGCCAAACAGGAACAGACCAGATGAAGCTACTATGAGAAAAAGCAGAGAGAGCAGAACGTTAGAGATTGAACTAACAGATTCTGCAGAGTGGGAGAATAGAGATAGAATGAAGCAGAATGATGAAAAAGGGGTCCCTATGTCCTCCAGCAGTCTAAGCCTATAGCAGCAGAACTATAGAGATAGCTCAGGATAACCTGAGCCACTCTAACTAGAAGCTTTATCAAAAAGGAAAGTTTTAAGCCTAGCCTTAAAAGTAGACAGGGTGTCTGCATTAAGCTTTTAACTCACCAGAATGTAAAGAGAACTAAAGAGATTTAGTTGGTTCTGGTCTAAAGGTGATAACTTCTCTCTTCAGTTTAAAGTCATCCTGGTTATTGTCTTCATGACGTTTGATTTCTAATAAACTAGTATAATGGTTTCATGTAATATAGCTCAGTGTCATCAGCATATCTGATCATTTTACCAAGCAGCAGCGTACATAGAAACAAGCGCTCCCATGGTTAAACTAACAAATTCTGCAGAGTAGGAGAATAGAGAGGCACAGGCTCAGAAGAGCGGTGCTCCAACTTCTCCCCATCTCATTTGACCTGCTTCAACCACTTTGAAAGCAGCTCAGGAAACTTAAGAAACTTAAATAAGGCGACGCCATCATTATGGGGGTTGCAGAAAAAGGCTGTGAAACAATGTGAAGGCAAAGTTGTATCATAATCAATTAAACCTTCTGCAGCTCTCAGTGGTTCTATACATTTATATACGTTACTCCTGTTTTGTCCACTGAGCGGAACTAGAGTCTGCCGAATGGCAGCGTTTTTTGATAAAAAAAATTATCACATTGATCATCGGTTTTAATGTTTCGGTCTACAAAGAATACTTGTAAATATCAGTATCGTGTCATCAACACTTTAGGGTTGCCCAGCCTGGTCATCGGTCCTCTGGATCCAGGACAATCGTGGATTATGTCACCAATCAGAGCCATAGATCAGAACCGGGTCAGCACCTTCATTCAGTTCTGGTCTTTTTCCCCTTAGAGATCAAAGCTTGTAAGAAGTCGTCCCTCCTCCACGGTTCAGGGACGGATGGGGACGCCGTTCTCCGTAAACCGCCACTGGGTCGTAGAGAGGCATCTGCTCCACCTGCAGCGCCCTCTGGAGGAGCGGTGGTGCGGCGCAGTGACGTCTGCCTCTCCACCTTCTACGTTGAGTGTGTGGAGTCGGAGCTGGACTCCAGTTGCGATCCAGAAGAGAGATACAGCAGGTCAGTGTTGGTTCCCCGTTTTTTTCCCAGCTTTGCTCTGGTTGATCTGAGAGGATTCATGTTCCGACTGCAGGTCTGACAGAACAAGACGTTCTAGTGACAGAAACAAGGACGGGGTCGTAGATGAGAATTCCAACCACGTCGCGTCTCCGAGCCGAGCCGGTCTGGCAGGAAAACTGCAGCAGCTTCTAACACCAACCAGACACAGAGTGTCAGTAAGGCGAGCCGCCAGCGTTGAAAACCGCCGGTCAGGAAGAGGAGGAAGAGACGAAGGAGGTATTGGCCAGAGAGCGTCGGATCAGAGGCAGTCCAAGAAATCCCAAATGGCTGAATCTCTCCTGAGGGCAAAGGAGCGGCTGGTGAACGCCACCTCTGAGGTGACTGCAGGTTCATGTGATAGAAATCTGTCCTTGTCTGATGCAGGTTGGTGAAGATCAGGGGTCCGTTTCATGAAGCAGGTTTACAGAAAACTCAAAAAACTGACTTTTCCGGTTCACAAGAGAGTTTATTCAATCTCTGTTTCTGTTGCAGTAGCAACATTCTCCCCAGAGCTAACCTGGTCTGTATGGTGTTAAATTGCTGCCAAAAATTGACAGCAATTTTACACCATAGGCTGGTTAACAAGATTAATTTACTTTATTTGACTGCTTCAAATATAACTGCTTACGAGAAATAATTCTGAGACACCAAGCTATCTGCTAGCTTCCACTGGATATTAGCTGAAAATCAGCCCACTAGAGCAGACAGATGGGTGGGGGTGGGGGTGGGGGGGGGGGGGGGTGTTCTGCATGCGGTGCTGCGTTCAAGGGCACTCATATAACCATACACGCCTATGATCACTGCTATGCGTCCTTTGTTTTATTTCCTGATTTAGTCCAATTTTTGTTGTAGTTTTGTTCATATATATATATATATATATATATATTTATATTTAAATTTATATATTACAAGCCGCACGCTCTTATTTTAGAAAGAAAATAAATTTTATACTTTTATAAGCCGCACCGGATTTTAAGCTGCAGGTTTCTCACGTTGTATGAGATATTTACAAATAAAGATATTACACGTGAGCATTTTTTTAAAGTTTGATTTAATCCGTATGATAAAACAAACAAATACGGTACATATAACGAATCCTTTTTTTTCAAACTACCTGTAACACATTTAAATAAACGTATGTGTCCGTAACACGCAAATAACGCTGCATATACCGGTACTTTTAATTGAACAACGCACAGAACATTGCAGCCGACCAGGAAAAGTCATTAATCACTTTCTTCTTCCTGTTTTTCGCGCCATGAAAAAAACCATGTATTAGCCGCACTGTATTATAGGTCGCAGTGTTCAAACAGCGGGGAAAAAGTAGAGGCTTATAGTCCGGAATTTACGGTATATATCATTCACTAGGTCCATCACACACATTAGGTTTTAAAAACAGAGATTGCATGCCTGTTTTACGAGAATCTCATTAAAGAATGATCTGTAAATATTTTTAGGGAGAGGATTCTACAACTCAGTTGACAGGGCATGAGATTTAGTTGTTTTTGGTTTGCTTAAGATGAGCGAGATGCAGATGATTTTATTTTTATTTAGTTATATTTACAGTACATGAAGAACTACTGAAATTATTTTAAGATTACACATGAATAGATTCATTAATTCCATGGTGAAATGGAATTACGCTTATTTATTTTTTTATATTATAAATTAAAAAAAAAAACATAAAAACATAAAAATAATTAAAGAAATAAAAAAAAAAAAAAAATTAAAAAAATAAAAATATATATATATAAATAAAGAAAAAAGAAAAAAAAAATTGAATTACGAATTTTTAAGGTTAGGATTAGGATTCACTCGATGTTAAGCTAATGAGCCTACTGGCACAATCCGAAGCCATTCTATGGGACTGATAGCCACTAATGCTACGTTCACACCGGACGCAGCAAAAGCAGCAAAATCGCGTCAGCTGCTTCATTTTTGCTGCTTGTTCCAGTTAGTTCTGACGCGCGGCTGAAGCAGCTTTGTCTAATTTTAATGGTCAGCATTTGTATTATTTTAAAGCTTTTTTTTCAGATATCATAAATACATTTTCAGTCAAGCTGACATTTCTAGATATATAAAACTTAATTCTTATTTGTATAATTCAGTTTTTTTGTGTTTCTGAAATTCAGTTTCTGTTGCAAAAATGTAATTTAGAAAATAAATTATTACAGTTAGGTTTAGGAGCGTGATTTTGATCAGGAAGAATCTTATTTTAGTGATCTACAAACGGAACAACAGAGATAAATAAGATTAACAGAGTAAGTTTATGTAACGCATGCCGGTTACATCACATGAAATGGTTGCACAATGACCTCCGACCCCTGCTTGGAAAGGCCTGAGCCTCTAGTGTCCAATGATGGCGGCCAATAGGGGGCGGGGCTAAAAATGAATCCCTGCTGATGCATTACTCCCGCGTAGTTTCACATGTCAGGTGGAATTTAAATCTCATTTTATTTGTTTACACAGCTATAAAACAAAAAGTATTTGTGAAAAAATTATTTTGAAACATGTTTTGCAAATTTTAAAGCCGCATTATAACACCATGTGACTGAGTTTTGGCCATTTCTATAAATAGATAAACATGAGCAGGTGTCAGCTGGGCCCGGTACCGGGCCGGCCAGGTTTAAAGGGTTAAGGTCCAGAATGATTTGCGGTTTCTCTCCCCAGAGCTCGCTGTCTGTAGGAAGTGACCTGGACCTGACAGAGACGCCAACCTCTTCGTATCCTCTGCGCAGGTCGTGGGACGCCAACCAGGAGGGGGCTGGGATGGAGGTAATGGGGTCGGTACGATCGGTGAGCGTGGTTCTCTTAGGTCACGGCCTTATGTTCCTGCTTTGTGTCCAGGTTCTGATGTCCAGCTGCTCGCTGTGCCGCAGCTGCAATTCGCTGGTTTACGACGAGGAGATCATGGCAGGCTGGACCTCTGATGACTCCAACCTGAACTCGGCCTGCCCGTTCTGCGGCGCCTCCTTCGTCCCGTTCCTGAACGCAGAATTCTGCGACCTGGGACCCGTCAGCAGGTACAGAAACAGGAGAAGGAAGAGCTCAGTCTATTGCTCCAGGTTCTGTGGCATTACCGGTTCTGCTGTTCTTTCTCAGTGCGGAGCGTTGTAACATGAACCTGGAGGACGAGGTGGAGAGTGCTGTGAGGCCCCCTGGTGGTCATGAGGGCTCTCTGCGACCTCACTGTAACGGACTGAGCGACGACTCCAGCTCTGAAACCAGCACCTACTCTGAGACCAGCAAGGCCACCACGGTAACATCTAACCCCCCCATCAACGTTCCTCTTTTGGTCCTCAGGCACTGACAGGCTCCACCCCCTCCCTCAGGTGTCGTCGGTGGGAGCGACTCCGCAGGTGACGGTGGCCTATCTGAGTCCTCTGGTTCTGAGAAAGGAGCTGGAGAGTCTGCTGGAGAACGAGGGCGAGTCGGTTCTGGCCCAGCCCCAGTTCCTGGACAGCCACTCCATCATCTTCTGGAATCTGTTCTGGTTCTTCCAGCGACTCGGCTTGCCCAGTAACCTTTTGGAGCTGGTGCGCAGCTCACCGCTGCTCAGCCAGTTCACACAGGTGACTCATGTCAAATTGTTCATTTTCTGAATATATCTTTAGCGGTGAACTAAAATGTTAAAAATAGAAAGCTGGGCATGCAGGTGGTGCAATGGTTAGTGCGTACGACTCATGTACGGAGGCCTTAGTTCTTGATGTGGGCGACCCGGGTTCGAATCTGGCCTGTGGTCCTTTGCCGCATGTCCCTCCCCCTCTCTCATACCACCTTTCCTGTCAGCCTACTCTCAGAAAAACGAGCCACTAGTGCCATAAAACCTCAAAAACAGAAAGCTGGCTCCCTGGTTTAATGCAGAGCTGCGCACTCTGACGCAAAATGCTGGGAAACTGGAGAGAAAATCGCGCCCTACAGGAATCCTACCTATTCTGGAAAAACAGTTTACTGCCATATAAGAGGACTCTTTAAAAAGCAAGAGCAGCATATTACTCCTCATTAATAGAGGAGAATAAGAATAATCATAGATTTCTTTTTAATACAGTTGCTGAACTCACCTAGAGCCATAGCTCTGTTGAACCGTCCATCCCACCTGCCTCTTAGCAGTGATGATTTTATGGGATTCTTTAGAAATAAGAATAATCTTATTAAAAATAAGATCTTGTGTTCTCTTCGTCCTCTATGGGAGCTGGCTCGGAGCTCGTCTGCCTGGCTGTGTGTTTCCTGGACGGGGCAGCCTTTGACAGTTGCCTTTTGTATCTATGCTTCTTTTTCTATGTCTGCTTCTGTCTCCTTGAACCCCAGTGGGCCTCAGCAGATCGCCGCTCACACTGAGCCTGGTTCTGCTGGAGGTTTCTTCCTGTTCAAAGGGAGTTTTTCCTCTCCACTGTCGCTACAAGCATGCTTAGTGTGAGGGATTGCTGAAGAGTCAATGAGTCGATGCAATCAGCTGGTTTTCCTTAGATAGAAAACTTTGAATCAATCTGACTGGATGATCTGGTGAACTGGAAAGTGACCTGAGATGACATGTTGTGAATTGGAGCTATAGAAATAAACTGAATTGAAATTGAATTGACGGCCTGAATTTATGTCTCCCAGTCAGAGAACTGTGCAGTGAGGGTCCGGCTCCTCTGGGACTCCCTGAGCCCCGACACAGACCAGTGGCCTCCGCTCTATGTCCTCTGGAGGATCCACAGTAAGGACCAGAAATCTGCACCAGCCAGTTTAAAGTCCCTGCAGCAGCCTTAACCTTTTCCTCCACCAGGTGGCGTCCAAATGAGAAGCTACAGCTGGAGGCGACACAACCACCCGTTCACCCTGTCCTTCCTGGAGGAGGTGCTTCGCTGGGTGGGCATGAACGAGGTGCACAAGGCTATCACGCTCTTCTTGGACACCCTGGAGAAACAGCCAGGGTCTCCACAGATCCAGAGGTGTGTCCCTGATCCAAGATGGATGCCGTTCGATAGAAATGTCATATTTCTCATCAGACCAGCGGCTCTGTGTGGTTGAGCGAAGGTGATGTTGGTGTTTTTTTTTATCGACAGAAGTCTCTACAGAGAGTTCCTGTTTCTGACTATGGCAGCGATGGGGAAAGACCACATTGGTGAGATGTTACACACAGACTGTAAACAGAACAGCAATACCTTTATCATCCAGCAGTGGAGGAATCTGGGAGGAACAGCAGCGAAAACAAGTAGACAGCAGACAAAAGAACCACAATAACAACACTGGGCAATAAAACTGCAATATGCAATATCCCACAGAGGTTGACGTTAATGTCACTTCGGGCAACTGACTTTCACATTTCATTTGCCCAGAAACTATTTTTCCTTGCCAAGTATAATATCTGATAAATATAGTTCCTAATATTCATTTTTGTATAAATATCAATGAAACATGTTTGTTTTTTAAATGTTTTTGTAATTCAGTATTTTTTAAGTTTCCAGGTTCCTGGTGTGTATCTGCATGCGTCAGATAATGAACTCCAGCCTACATTACCGTGTTAACGTGCTTTTCAATCCTTCCTGCACATTCTTTTCAAACTAAACTTTGCTCTAAACTGTTGTGTGCTTGGAAAAATATAAGTTGTTATGTTAAAAATCTAAAAAAACAAACTTGACAGGTTAAAAACTTAAGATAAATCACAAGACAAAAGTCAATGTCACAAATGAATAACTTTTATTTTAGAGTCACGGTATGTTTATACAAGATAATACTATTAATATAAAGTGACTTTTCTAGAGAATTATTATACATAGTTATTTTATACAGGGTTTCCACAGTCTGACATCATTTCAGAATTCCCTGACTTTTAACTCAGGATTAGTTTTCCCTGACAAAATAAATGCAGCCGTTTGTCGTTTTGGTAACTACTTCAAAATTACCGCTAGGTGGACAAAAATCACGCCATCTGGCGGAAAATCACCCTGCTTTTTCAAATCACGCACCTTTTTCAAATCACGCGACTTTTTCAAATCACGCGACTTTTTCAAATCACACGGCTTTTTCAAATCACGCGGCTTTTTCATATCACGGCGGTTTTTCAAATCACGCAACTTTTTCAAATCACGCACCTTTTTTAAATCACGCGACTTTTTCAAATCACGCCGCTTTTTCAAATCACGCAGCTTTTTCAAATCACGCGGCTTTTTCAAATCAGGCGGCTTTTTCTAATCACGCGGCTTTTTCAAATCACACAGCTTTTTCAAATCACGCGGGTTTTTCAAATCAGGCGGCTTTTTCTAATCACGCGGGTTTTTCAAATCACGCGGGTTTTTCAAATCACGCGGCTTGTTCAAATCACGCGGCTTGTTCAAATCACGCGGCTTTTTCAAATCACGCAGCTTTTTCTAATCGCGCAGGTTTTTCAAATCACGTGGCTTTTTCATATCATGCGAGTTTTTAAAATCACGCAACTTTTTCAAATCACGCAGCTTTTTCAAATCACGCGACTTTTTCATATCACGCGAGAATGTGTACAAGACAACAAAAATGGCGCCAGCAACGCTTCTGGGTCGTTTTCATCGAATGTCGGTGATTTTAAAGTAATTTTGAGTGATAAATTTTTTTTGTGTGATCATCGCACTGCGGTGAAATTTGTACTTTCCCAACAATATAAACTACTTGCCCCGGGAGATTGGGCGATGGTTAACATCGAGCCCTGCACCAGAAGCAGAGACTTTAGAGCATTTTCATTAACATTTAGTGTTATTAGCATAATTAGTCATTAGTTTATCTAATTATTAGCATTTGTACTCATTAGCTGCTGTAGTTATTAACATCTGTAGTTATTAGCATCTTTAGACTGTAATATCTGTAAGACACAAATTAAACAGATTAGAAATACTGAAAATAACTTAAAACATTTTTTTAAGTTGATTTCATTCAGGGTCGGATATTTTTATATTAGGTGATCTTAGAGAAATGGAGCTTGCACAATTTTGCCGGGCAAAATGGGAATGAGGGGAAATTTAGATTCCAGGACCTTCCTTGTTCCAGTTTTAAACCTGAGCCAACCAGATGTGTGATCCTGGGGCCACGGCTCGTCATGGTCATCCCTGATCTCTGACTCGGATTCTCTCTCCAGACGAAGCCTCTGAAATCTTTGCCTCTGTAATCTTCATGTCTTTGTTTGCAGTTGCGTTTGATAAGAAGTACAAGGCGGCGTACCTACGCCTCGGCAGCTCTCTGGGTCGGGATGAGCTCCGCAGGAAGAAAGTTCAGCCTCCTGGTACCAAAGCCATCGACTGCAGAAGAAGCTTCCACCCGCCGCTGGAGTGCTGAGGGTTCCCTACCCTGGGAGAGTGGACAGTGGCAGACCCAACCACGCAGCCTCCACCTGCTTCACCTCTCTGCTGCCTCCTGGTGGAGGCCAGAGTAACGTGCGCCTTCCTTTCATCCTAAGCAGGTCCTGAAGCGGTCGAAGAAATTGGAGCGGAGTGTAAACTGATCTCGGATCGGTTCTACAGAGGATGGAAGACGTGTTTGCACGAGAACAGGGATCAGCTGCATCCCGGATCTGAACTGGAGGCGCTGTCTTCCTGAACTGGAGTTGGAATGGGACGTTTGTTTTCCTTCCAGGGAGACTTTAAGAACTTTATTGTCGAAACTCCTCAGAACCTGTTTGATAACTGCGGAGTTTGTTTGGATCGGCTGCTACATTTTTTCCATGAATCTATATTTAGTGATGTTTCCTGTGAATTTTCTCCAGAGAGATTCTTCGGTCTCTAAACATCAACGCTTCCAGTCCTCCAGAGTTTTAGTTCCTGTCGTGGATGCAGTTTGAGCAGCTGATCACAGAACATCTGTAATTCCCTTTTGGGCTCCGTTCAGCTCAGATAGAACAGAACCAACCAGGATCGGCCGCCTGATATGCTGCAGTAATAAGCAGACTGAGAAGTGTTGTTCTCCTTCTCCATTAGAGCCAATCACAGGAAAATTCCCGAAAGAAAATGTAAAACATTGGAGCGATTGGTTGGTTGAAAACAAGCCAGAACCCAGAAAAGGCTCTGAGTTTTTATTAACGAGTGAGAAAGAACAACATGCTGGTTCTGAACTCGCTTATCTGTTTATTTTTAACTTTAAGACCAGAACTTTGACTTCAGAGCAAAAAAGTATCCATAAATATTCGTCGTTACTCCGGGTCATCCGGATCCAAACCCGCGCTGCAGGCTGAGCATCGGATCGGTCTCATTCGAGTTAGACTTTAGCTCCTGACCCGGTTCCTGTCGGGGAAGATCAGGTCTGGTTTCACTGGGGGTTAAAAATGGCTCCGGCTGTTAGGAATGAACGATATGATGGGGATGAGAAGTTCCAGATGATTCTGATTACTGAATGATTTCCCAGGAAGGATCCGGTTCTGCTTCAGCCGCCAGAGTTCAACAGAACATTTGATCAGGAACATTTTCCAGGCTCTGCATCCTGGAAGTCATGTTCTGAGTAAAAAATAAGAACAAAGATCACCAACTAGACCCGAGGTAGAAGCTGAAACACGGGGAGATCCTAAAGGACAATGAACGGATCTATCTGGTTCTGTCAGGCCCAATCTTGCCATCGGAACACTGACTCAGGATTCCCGACCCGAACAAAGGAACCGTGCCCTGACTGTGTGAACAACCTAAACCTGTGGTAAACTGTTTCTGGGTCGGTTCTGTTCACCAGCTCTGATTGATAAGCTGAAGGCCAGAAGCTCCCGGCTGCTCCGACACACAGATGTTTATTTAAGTTGGCTGTTTGTCTAATTTATATCTGACTGTGAGTCACGTGGAACGTTAGTTTTTGTTTTGTAAGAAAACATCAATAAAAGACGTCAAAGAACAAGAAGACTGATTCTGTTCATTCATTCATCTATTCATCCATCATTTGTTCACTTATTCATCTGTTCATTAATTTATCTGCTAATTTATTCATCTGCTAATTAATTCATCTGTTCATTCATTCATCTGCTCATCCATCATCTGTTCATTCATCCACTCATTCATGTGTTCATCCATTCATATGTTCACTCATTCATCTGTTGATCCATCATCTGTTCATTTATTCATCTGCTGGTTCATTCATCTGCTCATCCATTCATTTGTTCATTCAATCATCCCTTCATCCATCACCTGTTCATCAATTAATCTGCTAATTCATTCATCTGTTCATTCATTCATCTATTCATCCATTCATATGTTCACTCATTCATCTGTTGATCTATCATCTGTTCATTCATTCATCTGTTCATTCATTCATCTGCTAATTCATTCATCTGTTCATTCATTCATCTATTCATCCATTCATATGTTCACTCATTCATCTGTTGATCTATCATCTGTTCATTCATTCATCTGCTCATTCATTCATCTGTGCATTCATTCATGCCTTCATCCATCATCTGTTCATTCATTCATCTGCTCATTCATTCATCTGTGCATTCATTCATGCCTTCATCCATCATCTGTTCATTCATTCATCTGCTCATTCATTCATCTGTGCATTCATTCATGCCTTCATCCATCATCTGTTCATTCATTCATCTGCTCATTCATTCATCTCCTAATCCGTCCAATTGTCTGTTTATCCACACATTGATCCATCTCTCTATTTTCTGCTAATCCATCCTTTTTTATTATTCATTAATGTGTTTATTCATCTGTTCACTGTTTCATGTGTTCATCCATCTCTTCCTCCACTAATTTTTCTATTTTTATTTATTAATCCTGTCATTCGTCAGTTCTTCCATCGTTATCTATCCATTTATCTGTTAATTCATCCGTTAACCTTCCATGTAAATCTGGAATCCAGCTGGTAAACAGGAGAAGGAATTCTCTCCAGATCCTCCTGGTGGATCCTGAGCTGCTCCTGAAGGAGGAACATCACCTGCAGCGGCTGGTGCTGAGCTTCTAGCCACAGGCGCTTCCAAGAGACTAAACCAAAAACCATGACTCAGGTAACCTGGGAATTTAACCAAGATGAATAAATGAAAACACATTTTCAGATGTTCAGATGTTGATCCTTCTTCAACCGACTGGAGAAAAGTGACTTTAGATCCAGGACTGACAGCCTGAAGATCATGGAGGATGTTCTGTCTCTTAGTGTTCCTGAGAAGATGGACGGGGTCAGAGATGGAGATCCATCTGTGTTCTTTCCTCACCTAGCAGATCCAGAGACTTCTTCTCTGATGAAGTCCATGAAGGGAACCCAGGATTGTAGAGATGGACCAACTGCTCCATGAAGAAGGAAGATAGTTGTTCAGGTTTAATTCTATTGATCTACTTTTGTCTTATTTTGGAAGTCCAGACCGGATGTTGTACAGGTGATTCTCAGAGATGTAGCCAGAAAGGGTTGCCAGGCAATAACCAATATACACTGAGGGGTAGCCGAAAGCAGATAGGTGCCAGAGCCTCAGGGTCAATCTATTCTGTTCCAAAAGGAAAATGAACAACCACAACATCCATACTTTCTAAATAAAGACAAACTATACTTTCTTCCAGCCTTTGCTTAAAAAATAGACACATATATTTAAATTTCCATGCTGTTTAAATTAAAGATGCAGTGGACAAAATTCTTTCAGTTTTGAGTTATTGGGAGAACATCTTGTTTATTGTCATTATTTACCTACTTTTATTAATAATCATTCTGCATAAAATGAATATTTACATGTTCTAATATCTACATTAAATGAACTACTTGTTATTAAAATAGTTCTTTATCTCTGATTTCAGTGAAGATTCCTAGATGACTTGCAGACATAATTTTCTCTTTATCCAATATTAGACAAAATCTAGTTCTGAAAAGAGCATGAATTCTGTATCATTTTATTGATGTTAGTATTTTGATGTGCATAATTAAACACAGCGTTTTAGTTGTCAGGTAATTGTTTACATGTAGAAAATTAAAATGTTAAATAAGATAAAACATTTCGCTTGAGAGTTTTACTGCTGCCGTCGTCTGTATTACAGGGAAAGAATTGTAAAAAACAAAAAACAAAAGATTGGCTAAGGGTAGCCATGGCCACCACTGGCCCCCCATCTAGCTCCGCCCCTGGATTCTTCCCCGTCATGACTCCTCTCTTTCACTCCTCCAGTCTGATGAACCTGAAGCTGATTGAGATTATAGAGGAGAACCAGCGAGCTGCGATTCTGGGAGGACTGGGAGGAAGCTGCTCCTCCAGGTGGGTTTCATAAACCTGCACGTGCCGCTGCATGATGAAAGGGTCACCGACTGCACGAGGACGGCTGGAACCTTTCATCTTGACAGGAACGTTGATGCAAATGGCGGATTGTTGGCAGAAGTTCCTCTGCGCTGCAGGATCTTTTCACAAATCTTTAATTATTTAGTTTTTAGTGTCAGAATTTTTTTTAAATCTTTGCTAACCCAAAACAAGCGTTATTTATTAAATAATTCGGCCTTATTTTTATCCAGTCATGATACTGTTATGGTTTAATATATGCTAAATAAAAGCCAGAAATATTTCTTTGTTGATTTGTTTTTAGGAAGAAATACGATTTATTAATTATAATTTATTAATGTTATAAATAGATGCAGAATAAAGGAGTGATATTTCTAGATGTTGTTACCCACTCGTGTTTGTTACACGGTTTAGCTGGGAATGTTTGATTTTAAATCAATCGCAGCCTCCGTCCTGCAGCTGGGCGGGGCTAAATGTGGCGCTGTCCATCTCGGTGGTGCTGAAACTGAAGCCCAGCTCGATTCTGCATAAACCTGCAGGTCAACTCGAAGCGGAAATGTGCCTTTAGGTAAATAACAGACTTTATCAGTCCGTATTTCCCACTTTTTCTTTCCCATTCCGTTCTTAGATCAACACAGCGCCATCATGTGGGGGAAAACGGTCATCATGCTGATCAGCATCCTGGAAGGTAAAAACTTTAAGCTGATGTATTTCAGGTTTCTGTGGAGTTTCTCAAACAGAAATGGAGTGAAATCCATTTTTTTTCATGTGGTTCTGAGTCATAAATGATCCTCTGGTTGTTAAATCATTGAATCAAGTCATAACTATTCAGCTAGTTTCTAGGTTCTAATGTCTCTGTCATGGATGTCTAGTTTTCAGGGGGTGGGATTGTAAAGTTCAATGACCTTTAGATTGATAAAATTCAAAATTAAAGGCCAACAGATTGTTCTGCAGCAGAATACTTTTGAAACCATTTATAGCTTTAAAACAGAGACCCTTTGTGACTTATATTCTTGTCTGATGAATAAAAGTGTTGCTGTTGGCTGCCCCTCTGTAGGAGGAAATCACCATAGCAACCACTGATTTAGCAGCCTCTGTTTGCTTTGAATTAGGAGGGAGAAGCAGAGTTGAGTGACGATCTTCCAGTAGACATTGCATTTGCACCTTTTTTTTAAATTTTCCTCTAAAAGCTTTTTAGGTCAGTTTACTGTTTTAGACTCCAGGATGTAAAAAAACAACTTTAAAGCAAATGTTTACATTTATTCTATTCAGTTTATTTCTATAGCGTCAATTTACATCATTTCATCTCAAGGCACTTTCCAGTTCACCAGATCATCCAGTCAGATTGATTCAAAGTTTTCTATCTAAGGAAAACCAGCTGATGGCATCGACTCATTGACTCTTCAGCAATCCCTCACACTAAGCATGCTTGTAGCGACAGTGGAGAGGAAAAACTCCCTTTGAACAGGAAGAAACCTCCAGCAGAACCAGGCTCAGTGTGAGCGGCCATCTGCTGAGGCCCACTGGGGTTCAAGGAGACAGAAGCAGACATAGAAAAAGAAGCATAGATACAAAAGGCAAGTGTCAACCAGCTCCACAGACGAGCTCCGAGCCAGCTCCCATGTCAGAGGATGAAGAGAGCACATCCAGTTAGTCACAGTCAGAGAAACAGGACTACACTGGAAAACAGGCCAAGCTCCAACATCTAGAAACAAAGGTGTTGATGGCAGCAGCACAGCTGATATTTCTCTCCAGGATGGAGTCACAGCCAAACAGGAACAGACCAGATGAAGCTACTATGAGAAAAAGCAGAGAGAGCAGAACGTTAGAGATTGAACTAACAGATTCTGCAGAGTGGGAGAATAGAGATAGAATGAAGCAGAATGATGAAAAAGGGGTCCCTATGTCCTCCAGCAGTCTAAGCCTATAGCAGCAGAACTACAGAGATAGCTCAGGATAACCTGAGCCACTCTAACTAGAAGCTTTATCAAAAAGGAAAGTTTTAAGCCTAGCCTTAAAAGTAGACAGGGTGTCTGCCTCACGGACTAAAACTGGTAGTTGGTTCCACAGGAGAGGAGCCTGATAACTAAAAGATCTGCCTTCCATTCTACTTTTAGAAATTCTAGGAACCACTAGTAAACCTGCAGATTGAGAGCGAAGTGCTCTGTTAGGAACATAAGGAACAATCAGATCTCTGATGGAAGAGTTTGGGTTTAGAGCAGGAAGAAATGAGTCGTCTCCGTCCTTCAGGGCAGAATATCTCCCTCTTTTCTTTTCCAGCTGCAGTGGCCTCTCCTTGCTGGCAGGGGGCAACCTTTCCCGAGGCGGTTGTTTCCCCGGCGGTGGAGAGCAGCGGGATCATGCGTGTGCCGGGCGTCGCCTCCCTCCAACAGTGTGTGGCGGCGTGTTGCGACCTGCCCGGCTACGACCTGGCCTGGCTTTTTAAGGGCCGCTGCTACGTCCTGAACTGCCAGGAGGGGGCGAACTGCCGGCCCCAGGTGAGGCCCGGGGCCGACTCTGTGCTGGCCTTCCTGCAGAGGTCCCCACAGTCTCTGCTGCTGCAATCTCTGGTGAGAGGAGAGCCGTACGGCGGTAGCTGGGGGTCCAACAGGGACCTGGAGCCACTTAGGGGCCTCGCCCTCTTTGATGGGCCCCGCTCAAGCCAGTCGGACCCTGGGATGGTGGATGTGGAGTACACAGAGGGCAGCCAGGAGCTGAGGGACAGACTCGACTTGGAGGTGGAACCGTTCAATCGATCCCAGGAAGAGGATCCTGAAGGAGCGGGGCCCAAGAGCAGCGGGACCCAAACCCCGATGATGTCTGATGGGGCGGCGGGTCAGAAAGAAGAGAACGGAACCACAGCTCCAACCGCCCCGCCTGCTCCACCAAAAACGGTGAGTGAAAATGCTGGTGAAGATTCTCAGTCATCCAGGTCATAGTCATTCCAAAAAAGTTAGAAACCCAATCCACTGGACTTTGTTTCCAAGTGGGACGAATCAATGAAAACCCCCTTGCTCACTTCGCATGCCCCACACACATCCCAGTAATACTATGCTTGCGAGGACCAATACACTGTGTGTGTGTGTGTGTGTGTGTTTGTGTACGCTATGCTGACTTACCATCTTCAGTCTGTTGGCGTCATTGCTGGGTTCAAACCCGAGGCAACCCTCAGTCAGCAGTTAAAACGCCAGAGTTGACCATCCAGGGTGCAGACCAGGAAGCAGAGTTGTAGTTTAACACACATCTCTGCAGCTTCTCTACTGTTACCCACTCTTTACTCCATCCAGACAGTGTCTTGCCCACGACCAAAATCTAATAAATTAGCAAAGATTCCCAAAGGAGTAAATCATGATAATCATATTAAAATCAAAATAACTCCAATTGGGGAAAAAGTTAAAACAATTAAATGCGGTCTGTTTAAAATAAGATCTCTTTCCTCTAAAAGTCTGCTAGTTAATGACTTGATTTGTGATAATCACATTGACTTGTGTTGCCTTACAGAAACCTGGCTGCAGCAAGAGGATTATGTGAGCATAAACGAGGCAACTCCTTCAAGCTATTTAAATTTTCACATACCCAGAAGTTCTGGGCGAGGAGGAGGAGTAGCAGCAATCTTCCAGTCTGACTTACTGATTACTCCCAAAACAGTTAATACCTACAACTCTTTTGAACATTTAACCCTTAATTTCCCTCATCCAAATTTCAAGGCAAGAAAACCTCTTCTTTTTGTAACTTTGTATCGTCCACCAGGTCCTTACTCTGAATTTTTAGATGAGTTTTCAGAGTTCCTTTCTGATTTGGTATTAAATACTGACAGGGTCATCATAGTGGGAGATTTTAACATCCATGCTGACATTGAAGGCGATAGCTTAAGAGCAGCCTTTAATGCTATCTTAGACACTATTGGCTTTGTTCAAAATGTAAATAGTCCCACATATTCTCATCTTCATACTTTGGATCTTGTGCTGACATACGGCATAGAATGTGAAGAAATAACAGTATTTCCTCACAACCCTGTCCACTCTGACCACTTTCTAATAACCTTCAGGATTACTTTAACAGAGTTCTCCTCCCCCAAAAGAAGGTTACATTTTAGTAGATCTTTATCAGATAGTGCAGTTATAAATTTTAAAGAATCTGCTTCACTTTCTCTCTCCTCTGTGTCGCTGAGCAGTGCTGCAGAGTGCAAAAGCATAGCTTATTCTCCTTCACAGGTTGATGATTTTGTTGATGGGGTTGCTAGTTCTCTGCGTACTGCCTTAGACAACGCAGCTCCCTTGAAAATGAAAACCGTTGAAAATAGAAAGCTTGCTCCTTGGTTTAATGCAGAGCTGCGTACTTTGAAGCAAAATGCTAGGAAACTGGAGAGAAAATATCGCTCCACAGGCCTGCGGGAGTCCTTCCTAGTCTGGAAAAATGGTTTACTGCTGTATAAGAGGACCCTTTGTAAAGCAAGAGCAGCATACTTCTCCTCATTAATAGAGGAGAATAAGAATAATCCTAGATTTCTTTTTAATACAGTTGCCAAACTCACCCAGAGCCATAGCTCTGTTGAACCGTCCATTCCACCTGCTCTTAGCAGCAATGATTTTATGGGATTCTTTATAAATAAGATTGATCTTATTAAAAATAAGATCATAAGCACTCCTCTATCCGCGATTGTACCTGAGGTAGTCATGGAATCTGAACCGGGTTTAGACTGCTTTGATCCAGTTGAACTTTCTGAATTAGCAAAATTATTGTCTTCATCTAAGCCTTCAACTTGTATGTTAGATCCAGTTCCAACCAGGTTATTTAAGGAGGTATTCCCTTTGATCTCCTCCTCCATTTTAGATGTGATTAATCTATCTCTGTTACAGGGATATGTACCTAAAGCTTTTAAGGTTGCTGTAATTAAACCTCTGCTTAAGAAACCGTCTCTTGACCCAGATGACTTGGTTAATTATAGACCTATATCCAATCTTCCTTTCTTATCCAAAATTCTTGAGAAAGTAGTTGCCAAACAGGTTTGCGACCACTTACACCATAATGAACTTTTTGAAGAGTTTCAGTCTGGCTTTAGAGCTCATCATAGCACTGAAACAGCTCTGGTGAAAGTCACTAATGATATTCTCATGGCCTCAGATAATGGACTTGTATCTGTGCTCGTCCTGTTGGATCTTAGTGCTGCATTTGATACAGTTGACCATAATATTCTTTTAGAAAGACTTGAATATTTTGTTGGAATTAAAGGAACAGCACTAGACTGGTTTAAATCTTATCTATCTGATCGAATTCAGTTTGTTTATGTTAATGATAGATCTTCAACACGCTCAAAGGTTACCTGTGGAGTACCACAGGGATCAGTGCTAGGACCAATTCTCTTTACTTTATACATGCTCCCAATCGGTAGAGTTATTAGACAGCATGGGATTAATTTCCACTGTTATGCTGATGATACCCAGCTATATCTGCCTATAATCCAGATGAAGCTAACCCATTACATAGATTACAAGCATGTCTTGAAGACATAAAAACCTGGATGACTCTTAACTTTCTGCTTCTGAATGCAGACAAAACAGAAGTTATAGTCTTTGGACCAGAGTCTCTGAAAAAGAAGCTGATTAGCCAGTCACTTCATTTGGATGGGATTAAACTGATTTCAGATAATAAAGTAAAAAATCTTGGTGTTATTTTTGATCAGGACCTGTCATTTAAATCCCAGATCAAAGAGGTTTCTAGAATTTCCTTCTTTCATCTGAGGAATATTGCAAAAATTAGAAATCTGTCCAGGGGTGATGCTGAGAAACTAGTCCATGCATTTGTTACTTCAAGGCTGGACTATTGTAATTCTTTACTATCAGGAAGTCCACAAACTGTAGTTAAAAGCCTTCAGCTGATCCAAAATGCTGCAGCCAGAGTTCTGATGAAAATTAAAAAGAGAGATCATATCTCTCCTATCCTGGCTTCTCTTCATTGGCTTCCTGATAAATCTAGAATAGAATTTAAAATCCTCCTTCTCACATATAAAGCCTTAAATGGCCAAGCTCCATCTTATATCAGAGATCTGATTGTTCCTTATGTTCCTAACAGAACACTTCGCTCTCAATCTGCAGGTTTACTAGTGGTTCCTAGAATTTCTAAAAGTAGAATGGGAGGCAGATCTTTTAGTTATCAGGCTCCTCTCCTGTCGAACCAACTACCAGTTTTAGTCCGTGAGGCAGACACCCTGTCTACTTTTAAGGCTAGGCTTAAAACTTTCCTTTTTGATAAAGCTTCTAGTTAGAGTGGCTCAGGTTATCCTGAGCTATCTCTATAGTTATGCTGCTATAGGCTTAGACTGCTGGAGGACATAGGGACCCCCATTTCATCATTCTGCTTCATTCTCTCTCTGTTCTCCTATTCTGCAGAATCTGTTAGTTCAATCTCTAACCTTCTGCTCTCTCTGCTTTTCCTCAGAGTAGCTTTGCCTCGTCTGTTCCTGTTTGGCTGTGACGTCATCCAGGAAAGAAACATCAGCTGTGCTGCTTCCATCAACACCCTTGTTTGTAGATGTTGGAGATCTGCCTGTTTTCCAGTGTGGTCCTGTTTCTCTGGCCGTGGCTGGGTGGATGTGCTCTCTTCATCCTCTGGCATGGGAGCTGCCTTGGAGCTCGTCTGCCTGGCTGTGTGTTTCCTGGACGGGGCCGCCTTTTACAGCTGCTTTTTCTATGTCTGCTTCTGTCTCCTTGAACCCCAGTGGGCCTCAGCAGATGGCCGCTCGCACTGAGCCTGGTTCTGCTGGAGGTTTCTTCCTGTTAAAAGGGAGTTTTTCCTCTCCACTGTCGCTACAAGCATGCTTAGTGTGAGGGATTGTATTTGAGTCAATGAGTCGATGCAATCAACTGGTTTTCCTTAGATAGAAACTTTGTATCAATTTGACTGTATGATCTGGTTGAACTGTAAAGTGCCTTGAGATGACATGTGTTGTGAATTTGGCGCTATATAAATAAACTGAATTGAATTGAAATTGAGTTGTCAGAATGGGGAAGTGACGTCACCGACACACGACTCGCTAAATGTTTGCCAGATTTTTTTTTTATTATTCTATGTTTAAAAGTTGGTCCATGTTTATTGAAATCTTCAATAATTGTTGTTTATTGCAGATGTGTCTAGTAGTTCCCATTGATTTAGCTTGTAAAGCGGGGAGAATGGCGCTAGGCTTACCGCACCGTGACGTCACTGCTGGAAGATGGCAGGAGGGAGGGGCTACTATATTTGGGCAAAAATGGCCGCTCCCACACTACTGATTAACGCTAAATTCATTAAATCACGCAAACGATTTAGTTTTAGGTATAAATAATGATCCGTTTATTATTCTTTGCCGACCGGACTTTTCCTTTAATGCCTTCTTCTTCCATTAAAACATTTTTCTGCAGGTTTCACCGAAAAGCAGATGATTCTGGATGTTCTGAGTGGAACTTTAGGGACTCTTGGAGGTTCTTTCGTCCAGAACCTTTTCGTGGTTCCTCCTCAGCTTGCAGTCGCGTTTTCTGCTCATCTTCATCTCCTTTTTTTTTTTTACTTTTTCAGACAGAAATGCTGAGAGTTGCAGTTCTTCCATCATGGACGCCTGCCGCTGACTCTGCGCCCACAGATAACGTGACCACGCCCTATGACATCATCAACAACACAGGGAGTCCAGGTATGCGATGGTAAACTGAACGATTTCAGAGGTAGAACCGGAAACAGCCCAGCTCAGATGAAGTGATTGTTTCCATGGCAACTGGGTCCTCTGAGTCTTCAGAGACATAGAATGTCTTTGCCAGGTGGGTCAGAACCACGGCCCGT
Source organism: Cyprinodon diabolis (assembly GCA_030533445.1). Taxonomy (NCBI): domain Eukaryota; kingdom Metazoa; phylum Chordata; class Actinopteri; order Cyprinodontiformes; family Cyprinodontidae; genus Cyprinodon; species Cyprinodon diabolis. The sequence goes on along the minus strand of CM060064.1, from coordinate 46,438,936 downwards.
TTCTTTGGTCTGGTTTCGGTTCTGGTCTCTGTGGTTCCCTCCTGACTGACGCTAAGGTTCAGAAGGTCCAACCAGAACCTTTTTCTGCAGGTTCTACCGTGGCGCCACCTCTGGAAAACGCCGCTGATTCATCTGAACGGACCGGTCCCTCTGAAGCTGCAAACACGCATACATCAGGTCCGATCTGGAGTTCTGGTTCAGCGTTCTAGAACCATTAACTCGCTGTTAGATGCAAAGTTTAGCTCAGATGATTGAGTCCACTTTCTGTGAGCAGAGGGGCTGAGATGTTTTTGTTCTGACAGACCCGGTGAAGGTTCTCCAGTCTTCACCAGCCAGCAGTGACCCTCTGATCAAGGATGTGACCTCTGACCTCTCCGCCTCGCTCCCGGCTACTCTCCCTCCAGCCGTCAGATCAGAGGCTGCTGCTACTGCAGGTTTGTTTACACGGTTCTCCAGCAGCTCCATCAGGTTCTGGTTCTGTTTCAGAGCCGACTCAGATGCATGAAAGCTCAGATTCTTCACGTCTCCTAACTTCTGGAAACTCTTCTGGATTCAGAGATTTTCTTTTCAATTTTATTTTTTTATTTTTATTCAGACAATGTTGGCTAAAACTGAAACATGACTGAACATGAAAACCTTTTCAGATTAAATTTAAGGAAAACAAATATAAATTAAAAGTTATAGCTGGTACATCTTTTGTCATTTTCCCTCTAGAAATAATATTTAAAAAAAAAAGAGCTATTTGACTTTTTAAATTTCAAAATATAATTGAAATCCATCTGACATTTGACAGGATGCAGATTTCCTAAGTGACAGTGACTGTAGACCCAGTTTATAACACATTTAATGTAATGTGACTTTATAGATCCAGTTCAGTCAGATCAACCAGCTGATTGCATCTAATCTCTGGATCAGCAGGTGGAGACGTAGATTAGGGCTGCATGTAACAATTATTTTGCGAATCGATTAATCTGTCGATTATTTTTTAGATTAATTGATTGATAATAGGATAGCTAAAGGTTTTTTTAAAGAATATTTTTTACAAAATCAAACGGGTGAAACTCAAACTTTTCCACTTGAAGAGTTCTGGATAGAGCAAATCAACAGATTATACTTTTTTAAAACTTAAATGCAAAATGTTTATATGTTTTTACAACCTTGGTTTAATTCCTGCTCTAAGCGGGTCGCTCTGTCAGCTAAAGGCAAGGCAAGGCAGGGCAAATTTATTTGTATAGCACAATTCAGTACAAAGACAATGCAAAGTGCTTTACATGATTAAAATATAGGAAAATAAAACAGAATCAAAGCAAGTAGGAAAAAATAAAATAAATAAAAAAATAAAATAAAAAAAGGCATGTTTTAGAGTCTCTATACTCCAGTTAACAATGAATCGATCACAAAATTATTACAATAATCGATTAATCCGATTAAGAGGCTGCTCAGTGGGGCGGTGGGTAGCTCTGCTGCCTTGCAGCAAGAAGGTTTTGAGTTCGATTTCCATGCATGCAATGACATGCTTGAGTTTGCATGTTCTCCCTGAGCATGCGTGGGTTCTCTCCGGGTACTCCGGCTTCCTCCCACAGTCCAAAAACATGACTGCTAGGTTGATTGGCTTCTCTAAATCCTCCTAGGTGTGAATGGTTGTTTGTCTCTGTGTTTCCCTGCGATGGACTGGAGACCTGTCCAGAGTGGACCCCGCCTCTCGCCCGTAGACAGCTGGAGATCGGCACCAGCACCCCTCATGACCCCATTTGGGATTAAGCGCGTCAGAAAATGGATGGATGGATTAATCCGATTAATTGTTTCAGCCCCACAGATTTTCCATTTCACTGTGGTTAGCTTTCCACCATTTAAGGACACAGAGCGCTCTGGCTGACGGCAATGACAAAACGAGCAAAGGTCCGGTGGTTTGCTACCTGCTACATGCTAGCTGCTACCCGCCACATGCTAGCTGCTAACTGGTACATGCTAGCTGTTACCCGCTACATGCTAGCTGCTACCCGCCACATGCTAGCTGCTAACTGGTACATGCTACCTGTTACCTGCTAAAGCCACTCACTCCATTGGAGTTCATAAATAATTGAAGACATTTTGGCCTATTTCTCTATGGTTTTGCAGTGTGGGGTCCATCTCTAGCCGTACAGCTTTAGAATCAGTTCTGGTCCTGGAAAACTCAGCAGAAACTTTAATCAGACGCGGTTCTGAAAACCTCAGATAGCGTTTGGCGAGCTGGTTCCGGTTCAGCCTCTTAGACTTAGCGACTACGACTTTTATCAAGCTCCCATGTCCCATCCATGAACCATAAAACCAACCCGTCTGTCCTCTGATATCAAGCAGAACTCCGGCGGTCCAACAAAGCTCCGGTGGCCGTGGTGGGTCCTGATCGGAAGCTGGACCTCCCTCTGGGCAGCCTCTTGCTTGACGGCAGCGGCAGCACCGACGACCGGGGCGTCAGCAGCTACACCTGGGAGGTGGTGAGGTGGGAGGAGCTTTGCGGTGGAAGTTCTGATCCGGTAGCAGCTGCTCTGTACCTGACGGAGCGGCTCTGTATCTCTGCAGCGGTCCTCCTGGGCTGCAGCTGCAGGATGCTGATCGGGCTGTTGCTATGGTGACGGGTCTCAGAGGAGGGCGCTACACTTTCAGGCTGACGGTGCGGGACGAAGAGGGGGCGACGGACAGCGCCCTGCTGTTGGTGAGGATTCAGGAAGGTGAGTTCTGCTGCAGCTTCATGGTTCCAGAACTGCTGGTTCTGATGGTGTTTGTCCCACCATAAGGATGGTTGTCCTTTCCTTCCTCCTGTAGCCAGGAGTCTCCCTCCGGTCGCTCATGCTAGCGGCAGCCACGTTCTCACCCTGCCCAACAACTCTCTGGTCCTCCACGGTTCTGTGAGTGACGGAGACGCGGCCGAGGTGCGGTTCCTGTGGACGAGAGACAGCCAGAGTCCCGCTGTCGGGGTAGGGGCCCCTCAGAGAGGTTTCAGGCAGAGTGAAAACAGAACGGGTTGGTTAACCGCAGGTTCTGTGCAGGAGGTTCTGTTCGGCTCAGAGACCCAGCCGTCGCTCTACCTGTCTGACCTGGTGGAAGGAACATACCTGTTCCAACTGAAGGTGACGGACGCTCAGGGTCGGTCCAACTCGGCCACCGCCACCGTGGAGGTCCGACCAGGTGGGGCGGATGCCTTTCTTGCAGATGTTCTGCTGAGGTTCTAAGGTTAAGCAGAATTCTCTGTTTGTGTAGAACCTGGTGGCGGCCAGCAGGTGGAGCTGGAGATGCTGGTGTCCGTGTCTCAGGTGAGTGTGGCTCAGAGGGACACGGTGGTCCGACAGCTCGCCGCACTGATCCACGTCCTGGACAGAGACATTCGGCTCCGGGCCCTGCAGGGAAGGACTCATCTCAGGTACCAGAATTGAGACTGAGGAACAAACCGGATGAAACGGTTCGTAGAGCCAGAACTCTGCTTTTGCTCTGTTTCAGTACGGTGCTGCGGTTCTCCGTGGAGGGCCCCTCGGGGCCCGTCTCTGCCTCCAGCCTGGTGGTTCTGCTGAGGAAGCAACTGCTCCGCGAAAAGAGCGACTTCCTGCTCTTTAAAGTCCTGAGAGTCGACACTGTCGGTGAGTTGTTGACGGACCGGTCTGCCATCACAATCCAGAACCATCTGGACCATCTATCCCCTTCATCCTATCTTAGACCCCCAGCTGTAAAACTCCGGTCCTCTGGGGCCCGTCTCTTCCCAACATCCGGACGTCTCTGCTCAAACACATACGGGCCAAATAACAAGGTCATTAGCAGAACTCTGGAGAACCTGAATCAAGCTGAGGACTGGGTCAGTTCTGTTGGACCAGAGACAGATGTTAACTTTAGAACACTGCCCCCTGGTGGGTCATGTGGGGGTTTTAACTCTGGAACTTTACTTTATTAAATTGACTGGAGACACCAAAAGCTGAAAACAAGTTTTCACACCCTTAAAGTTAAACCTTTTTTCCGTTTTTTCTTCAATGTTTCACATCATGAAAATATTTATATGAATTCAAAGCCATCGGCGGCCAAATCCCCTCCAACTTCCAGCCACTGGCCTCCTCCTGGGGTGCATATTTTTTACTCTGACTCCACCCTTTCAGAAAATTACAGGGTCTGACCAGGAGATGATACTTCTCTTTAGGTTTTAATGTCTACAAATCATGACAGAATATTTTAGATTTTTAATAAGGAATTGTAGGAGACCAGCCAACGATCCTTCAAGGAAAATGGGGAAATTTTGAATATCTACTTCTGTACGTGGGTTAAATGAAACAAACAAAGTGGCTTTCCATTAAAATATGCACCCTAAACCTGACCTAACCTACCGGCTGTTCCTCCTTCGACAACAGCAAGTGCTAAAGAATGACAATCGAATGATTGTTTTCATCTTCTTCTCGTTTAGTGATGGTTGTTAGGTTCAAAAATGTAGGTTCGTAAAAGAGAAACTGAGTCCACACAGGAAAGAGATTCAAACAGCTCCTGCAGGAGTGGAAAGAGCCCAACCCAACTTTAACTTTCCCCGACCCCCCTCCCGCAGGCGTCTTTTATTTACAGAACATAACACATGGTTACAAAACAGAAATAACAATTGATCAGGTCATAAGATAGGAGGCTCCACCACCTGAATCACAAGACAGGGTGGAGCATCTCCTTGCTCCAATGTTTCATAAGCACACACATTCATTTTTTTACTCATCATTGAATAAACCCAACAATGGTTGGTGAAGAACCTTTACTGCCCCCACCTGGTAATGAGTGGAACAGCTTCATCAGTGGTTGTACTTGAAAATGAGTATTTCCTAATAGTCGGACGTTTCATCTGTATTTTTTACAGATAAATCATCTGATGTTTGTATGAGTTGACAAAGAATTAATAAAATCTTGAAATATATGTTTATTGACTTGCATTTGCAAATTCAGACGTTCATTCCAGAGAGATCCAGGTTCGGATGTCAGTTGCTATGGTAACTGGGTTCCCACAGCTTCCAGTTCTGGGGTCACTGCTTCGTCCCTCAGGAGCAGGGGCGTAGCCAGAAAATGTTAATAAGGGCAGCCAGGCAATAACCGATGTACACTGAGGGGGGGGCTGAATGCGTACCAGAGCCTCGGGGTCAATCTACACTGTTCCAACAGGAAAACAAACAACCACAACATCCATACTTTCTAAATAAAGACAAACTATACTTTCCTGCAGCCTTTGCTAACAAATAGACGCATTTATTTAAACTTCCATGCTGTCTAAATTAAAGGTGTAGTGGACAAAAATCTTTAGGTTTGAGTTCTGGGAGAACATCTTATTTACTTTCACTACTTACCTACTTGTATCAATAACCGTTCTGTATAAAATTAATATTTAAATTTACTAATATCTACATTAAATGGATTACTTATTGTTGAAATAGTTATTTATCTCTGACTTCAGTGAAGATTCATAGATGACTTGCAGAAACACAATTTTCTCTTTACTAAATAAGACAAAATGTAGTCCTGAAAAAAAGAGCATGAGTTCTGTATTCATCATCTTTAATGTTAGTATTTTGATGTGCATAATTATCCACAGCGTTTCTGTTAAGTAACTGTTAACATATGAAAAATTTAAATGTTAAATGAGTTAGAATATTCAAAATGAGAGTATTACTGCAGCCAGCGTCTGTATTAGAGGGGAAAAAATGGTGGGGGGGGGCCAGGGCTAGCCTTAGCCAATCATTGGCCACCCCTGGCCCCCCATCTAGCTCCGCTCCTGCTCAGGGTGTCTCTGTTCTTCTGTTCCTGATAGTCTGTGAGCTGAGCTGTTCGGGGCGGGGCCAGTGTGATCCAATCACCAAGCAGTGTTCCTGTGACCCGTTCTGGACGGAGAACCTGATCCGCCTCTACCTCGGTGATGGAGAGAGTAACTGTGGTAACGGTTTGAGTTTTACTCCTGGATTTCCATCGTCTTGAATGATCCGGACCCATTTTTACCAAGAACCTCAGACTGGCTAACCTGACTCCACCAGATGGATTTGCTCCGCATATCCATCTGGAAACCTTCAGTTGAAGTAATTTTGGGAAGGGGCGAAAATACTGGTTAGCTGATTGGCCTATGTTGGTGATAGACGGGCCAAATAAACCAATCAGATCTGATTGGACGTTCATTTGGTGAACGGCTCCAAATTTTCTTTAACGGAGAGTCTCCAGACTGATCTGCGACTGAATCCTTGAAAGCTCGCGAGATCAGGATGGTCTCACGAGGCTACAGACTGGCGCCATTTTAGGAAAGAAAAAAAATCTTACAATTCGTCTATTTCTACAATTTTTCCCTCAGTAGATCAAAGTTATTCCTAAAGTTCCTCATACCTTCTATTCTTTCTGACAGATAGCGAACAAATGAGAGAGCCAGTAGCTGTGATTGAGGCTGCTTTACTGAATCTCCTCAGTTATTTTTTGTAAAACTGCAATAAAAATGAGATATACAGTGTGTTACAATTTAGATTTAACAGTTCCCATTCTATTGAACACACAAGACAGAATTGTAAAGAAAATGCAGCACATTCAACAATACAACAAATATGAAGCTCGAAAACGAACTGAAATTAGCATCCTGACTAGCCTCATGCTAGTGATTAGCTTCGCGATTAGCGTTAGCATTGTTAGCAGGGTTTAAACTTAAAAAAGAGCTCCCTCAAACAATCTAAAATAATACAGATAGGTAAGAAACAACTACAAGAACCGACTATGCATATAGTGACTGTTGGTTCCGCTCCAAGATTTAGGCAACGTAACCTGTGGTGTAGCATGAAGTGCTGTATGAACGAACACTGGAAAAGCCTGGTCATTAGAACTGCAGTAACATAAAAACACCAAAAGGGGGCTACTAATAAAAACTGACAGGAGCCAGAACACCTTCAGAGCTCCTAACGAGAATAAATGTTAGAGATTATGAAGGAAACGGAGACAGCTGATTGGCTGATCCACCACCTAAACAAAGGAGGAAAAGAGGACAGAAAGTTCTAGAACATTTATTAATATGGAGAGAAGATGAACTTTATTATCATCAGGCGGAAATATTTAGTTTCAGGAGCGAGAAAGGTTTAAAGGAAAAGTCCGGTCAGCAAGGAATAATCAATGGATCATTATTTATACCTAAAACTAATTTGTTCGCTGTGACGTAATGAGTTTAGAGCAAATTTGATGGAGGATCAGGAATCAGAAAGGTGGAATAACTCTTTATTTTCACTTTTACCCGATGTATTCCAGCATCCAGCTGCCATGCACGTGGGCATTGTCAGTTTCACTTTAGCTCTGGTGAATTCCAATGGTGAAGTCCTCTGGAATTCTTCAATAATTGTTGTTGATTGCAGATGTGTCTAGTAGTTCCCATTGATTTAGCTTGTAAAGCGAGGAGAATGGCGCTAGGTTTACCGCACCGTGACGTCACTGCTGGAAGATGGCAGGAGGGAGGGGCTACTATATTTAGGCAAAGATGGCCGCTCCCAGACTCGGTGATCGGGAGGAAAATAATTGTTTTTATCTTTTTACTGATTAACGCTAAATTAATTAAATCACATTAAATCACCGTGTTAGTTTTAGGTATAAATAATGACAGACTTTTCCTTTAAAAACAGATGAAGCAGAAAAATGAGCAGAATGTGGGGAAAAAACATTAAACAGATCAGAAACACAATGAGTTAAATAAAGTAGAGATAAAGTTCCAACATTTATTTATAGTTGCATTTATTAGTCTGGATTCTTTGATCGGTTTTGTTGGTACCAGGAGAACGTCTGGGTTCTTCTAACAACCAATCACAGCTCTCGGTAGACAGGGTTGCCCCTAGCAACAGGCTCACCTCCTCATTACGGTCGGAGTTCCTGTCTCCTTAGAGTCTCTTAGCAGCTGAATCTCAAACTAACAGGAAGGTTTATGCGGAGCCAGCAGCTCTCTGAGGATCTGTGGGTTCTGATGACGTGAGATGTTGTTCAGATGTTCCCTCTGGTCCGACGCTGATGCATCCCTTTGATCCGACTCTCAGAATGGCGAGTCCTGTACGTGATCCTGAGCAGCTTCCTGATGATGGTCCTCATCCTGTCACTCAGCTGGACCTTCATCTGCTGCAGCAGGAGGTGAGCTTAAACCTGCAGGCCGCGATCCCGACCCAGAGCAGCCGGGTCTGAACCACATGTTCTGTGTCTGCAGGAGGAAGCAGACCAAGGGGAGGAAGAAAACCCGCTACACCATCCTGGATGACATGGACGAGCAGGAGAAGCTGAAGCTCCGACCCAGATTCAGTGAGTCCTTCGCTGGGAGGGTTCAGACGGGTGGAAATGGACCAGAAACTGGTCCAGAACCTCGTCCACTTAAATCCTGAAACCAGCTCATCTAGAACCGCTGACGTGTTTCTGAAGATCCCAGCTCTTCCATATATTTGCCTTTGACTCTAATAACTGTTAGAATGTCGCCCAACTCCATCTTTTTTACAGCTTTACTGTATTTATTAACCCTGTAATGCCAAATGTATCATATTTGATACATACGCTTTCTGAAATGTTTTGCGTCCGACGCCTCTTGCATAATTTAATGGTAAAAACTTTGCTCTAAATCATATTGTACACAATCAGATATACCTGATAACAGCCAGTAGAAGACTACACAGAAAATGATCTTGACTTATCGCATAGTAATAAATTATTAATATCAAAAATGTATTTCTGTTTTTTTCTTTTTACATATTTTGTTAAAAGGGCAAATAAGGACTTCAAACAGAAAAAAGTAATTTTCTGCTTTGTTTTATTCTTGGATCGGGCTTTAAAGGGTTAATATTCTTTACACTGCTGTATCTGTCTTTTTTTCTTGTCGTTTTCTGTTTAAATCACTAACTTTTGCCCCCAATGTTAGCTTAATTTAAGATATGATTGGGTCAAAATTAGGGATGCACGATATAATCGGCCCCCTATCGGTATCGGCCTTAAAACTGAATATCGGACATCGGCCACCCCCCCGATATTTAACCCGATATTTGATCAGCTTCTAAGTTTCTAAAGTAAAAAAAATAAAATAAAAAAATACTAATTCTTCTTCTTCCTCAAAAACTTATTTTTTAGAGACTTAAAAACTTCCAAAGACGAGGGAAAAAATATTTATACATTAAAATATCCCAATATCTTCATATGCTGATATATTGCCATTTAAAAACACCATATCAATCTCTTTTACTAATGAAATATTGCTATATGTCATCGTTATGCTACGAAATCCCCCGAAAATTCACGAAATGTTGCCATATTTTTATATGTTGATGTATTGACGCGGTATCGATCTATTTTACTAACAAAATCTCACAAGAATTTGTAACAGAACGATGAAATTTCACGAGATTTTGAAAGTAAAATAGATCGATACCGCGTTTTTAAAAATCTATTTGATATCAGCATATGAAAATATATTTGAGTATATTATTTTTCAAAGTGTCAGAAATGGATAACAAATCTGCTATTTTCAATGACTACTTATTTTTGTCCAGCTTTAACATCGGTATCGATATCGGCTGTATGAGTTTTAAAATATCGGCATATCGGATATCGGCCAAAATCCCAATATCGTGCATCCCTATAAAATGAATCACTGGGCAGATTGATGCACTTCTCTACAACTCTCTGTAAATTAAGAGTGGCGCTCCCATTAAGTCAGCTTGAGCTAAACAGCAGAGCTGCTTCTCTGATAAAGACGCTTCCTCGTCTTTATCAGGAGCTCCAGATCTTAAAGGGGAACATCGTTTTTTTTTACATTGGCCCCTTGATTTTCCGTTATTCCATCATGTTCTACTCACTCATATGAGTTTAGTGTCATTTGGAGCCGTTCTGAAGATATTCCGTCTTCCTATGGGCAACGACGTGAAGGCACAAACTAAACTGTTCATCATTTATTCTTTATGGTACGCCAGCATTCAGAACATGGAGGCCAATCACTGTCCCCCAGACATCCACAGTTATATTTTTTATATTTATATATTTTTAAAAACAAAGCAGAGTGTGTATGATGGAATATCTTCAGAACGGCTCCAAATGACACTAAACTCATATGGGTGAGTAGAACGGGATGGAATAACGTAAAATCAAGGGGCTAATGTAAAAAAAATAAAATAAAAAATAAATAAATAAGGGCGTTCCCCTTTAACCTGCTGCTCCAAACCGGTCTGCTGTCAGAACCAGAACACAGGGGGACCCTGGTTCATTAAGAGACAGAGCAGCACTGCCTGTGGCCTTTAGGGTTTACCTGGAAATAACAGGTATAACGCCCCTAGTGGTCAAAAGTCAAACAGCATTACCCTGATTTAGGACATTTGGGGCCCTAGGCAGAGACAGGCAGGGGGCCCTCTGAACTGAGAAGACAACACATAAACAGCCCCATTGTCCAGATATAGAAATGTTAATAGAATAGACATCCATTATCTGTTCTAGGTTGTGTCCCTCTCTTCTTGTCCCTTTTCTTCTTGTTTTCCTCTCTATGTTTTGTACTCAGCTGACTTTTCATGCTGTCTCTAAAGGAATGAAAGATTTTTTTCCAAGCACTAAGCTCACTTAGCTGATTGCTCCTTCCTGTGTTTCCAAAAAGGCCAAAGTAAATAACCCAGTCCTTCTTTTCACTGTAGACAAGCCATGATCTGCTTATCTGTTCTCCATTTTTCATTTGGTTGAAATAATAGCTGCATGAATCATGACAGCAGACAAGATAGAGGAGAGCAGGAGGCGGGGTTACCAATCTACTTGCTCTGGAGAGCAGAGTTCGCTGCTTTTAGATGTTGTCTCCAAAGTCTCCAGTAGCAGAAAAAAGTCTCTAGATTTGGCGCTAGGAGCTTTTTAGAAATCAAAGTGCTAGAGGGGTCTGAAAAGTGGCTAAATATAGCGACTAAAGCGCTAAGTTGGCAACACTGCTCTTTGCATGGTTTGTTTTCAAATGGTTTGCTGCTGTCTGTTTGGACCTTTCTGAACATGTGCAGCAAATGGACTGATCCAATATGGTGGACACTGAAGGGGGGGGGCTGAGACACACTTAATATTATCAGCGTTCTGATGGCATTTTAACGATAATGTGCACCAATAAGGAATAGTATTAACAATACATGTAAACAGAGTTTTATGGGGCCCTAAGTAACTGTCTAGTATTGCCTAAAGGTGAACCGACCCCCCGACTGCGAAATGGGCAGGAGCAAAGTTTGTCCCGGTCGTTCTGGTCTCTGGACTTTATAAACCCAAATGAACAGATGTGAGGTAAAGAAGGTAAACATGTTTTCTCTGCTCATTAACTCCTTCATGTCCTCTGCAGGTCTGAAGCACCGCAGCACAGAACACAACACCTGCCTCATGATGTCAGAGTCCGAGCTGGACAGCGACCAGGACTCTGTCTTCAGCCACCCGGTCCGGAACAGGAACAGGGTCGGATCCCGGGCCGATCGGAACGGGAACGCCTTCGGATGAGGGGGGGGGGAGGTTCTGCAGAGGTGGACAGGATCTCAGAGGGGTGGAGGGGGAACGCCGAGCGGGTCCTCCTGGTTTCTATGACAGAACAGCTTTAAGGCTCGGTTCTGACGAGTCGGACCTTCTTCCCAGAGAAATGGGAGATAAGATAAACGTATGGAGAATGGTTTGACCTCCATCCAGTCATCTCACAGCTGCTTGCGGTTCATCCATTCATCTGACCCGTCATTAACAGCTGCAGCCTGTAGGGGGCGGCACCGAGCATTTAGGGTCTTTCCCAGAGTCCTGCACCTGTTGGACTTCCTTTTAGCGATTCTGCTCATTTAAACCAACTGGTGCCGACCTCCATGATGTTAAACTGACAGACGGGAAATATTTTTCCTAACGTTCATTTTCTGGACCTGTAGCTGCGCTTAAAGACAAGAACCAGTAATAGAACACGAGCTGCTCCCAGCAGCCGGATGAAGGTGGACCGACTGGTTACCAGTCAGTCAAACCAGCTTATGTTCCCGTTTGAATCCAGTTTGAAGTTCTGAAAGTTCTGCTTTGATTGTAAGTTTCAGGAAAACAATTAAATAAAACAAATCATCCTGACATGTTTTAATCCACAGTTTATTTAAGATCCAACAGAAACAAAACATCTACGTTTTCCAGAACAATCAGAGAACAATGATGGAAGATTCACATTTTAATGGATCAACATCTATGAATCACAGATATTAACCTCTCTGAGGAGGAGGGATCGGCTCCAGGGTTCTGGTTCTGGATTGGAAAAGGGTAGCCGGTCCTCTTCAGGTTGGAGGAGTTCAGGAATGTTGGGATCCTGTTCATCAGTGAGGGGAGAATGGAGACGGACTGATCGGTGGCTGCTGTAATGCAGACGCTGTACTGATCCGTCGTGGTTCAGAGAGAGGTGGGTGAAAAGGCAAAGCTCTGATTTAGCGGTCGGTCTACGTTCCGACTCGCCTACGGTCATTAATCTGGATCAGGACCTAAAGAACAAGACCCTGGATCTGAGCTTCCTCTGCGGGGAGGCTGGGCTCTCCCTTAGAAAGAGGCTCAGTAGAGCCGCTTCTCCGCATCCAGAGGAATCAGCTGAGGAGGATGAGACATCTTTATCTGAGGTGATCCAGGCACATCCCACCAGGAGGGGGCGACACCACGGAGGGACTACCTAGTCTTTGTCTCTCTGGTGGTCTGGGATCGCCTCAGGCTTTCCTTTCATCTGTTGCACTGCGTTTATAAAATTATGAGCTACTGACTGAGATGATTGTTTAATTCAACTTATTAGACAAAACATAACTATAAGCCAGAAGATGCTTTACTAACTGTAACATAAAAAACGGTGTCCTGTCAACACAGCATACACTGATCGATATACATTTAATTTTTATCTAACGTAAATAATTTAATCACAACATAAACCACAGCCAATATTTTCTATGATTTTAAACAACTTTAAATGTCTGCAAGCGTGTTTTTTACTACTAAATTTACTTAATTTAAATGAATATTGACTAATATGGTTTTAACTATAGAGGCTTCTTCACTTATTCATGTCTTCCTTGTTATCATTATCTCACTTTTATTTCCTCCTTTTTCCTGTTTTTCCGATCCTGTTCTATTTACATTGCAGTGTCCATATAATCGGTAAAACTCCCTGCATGATTATAATTTAGTTAATTATATGCATAAATCAAGCGGAACACTATGGCGATAGCCGTACTGCTACACTTGGGAAAGTAAAATCTGTTGGGCTCTTTTTTAGCCTCGTGAGACCATCCTGATCTCGCGAGCTTTCAAGTCACTCGCAGATCAGTCTGGAGACTCTCCGTTAAAGAAAATTTGGAGCCGTTCACCAAACGAACGTCCAATCAGCGTTGGCTTTGAGGCGGGTTGAGGTGTGACGCAACAAGAAGCGCGACAGTTCAGTCTAAAGAACATGGCGGCTTCAGCCGATGAAACTAGCGTTAGCGTGGCTATCGAGCAAGTTTTATCGGAATTACAGAGTATTTCTTCACTGAAAGAAGAGCAAAACACTGCTCTGGAGGCTTTTCTCAGAGGAAAAGATGTTTTTGCTCTTCTCCCGACTGGTTTCACCAAGAGTTTGATCTATCAATTGGCTCCTCTTCGTCGTCGCTCTGTTAGTACGTCATATGCTTCGTTGATCTGATTGGTTTATTTGGCCCGTCTATCACCAACATAGGCCAATCAGCTAACCAGTATTTTCGCCCCTTCCCAAAATTACTTCAACGGAAGGTTTCCAGATGGATATGCGGAGCAAATCCATCTGGCGGAGTCAGGTTAGCTCTTTTTGGCATCAAGACAATCATTCTTATTGCCACATCGCCAGACAGGACACTGTTAAAAAAAAAAAAAAAATCATGTCTGACTGTTTCTACATCCAAAAAATAACAATCAAAGCTGATTATTTATTTATTTTTTTTAAGTTAAACCGTTTTTGCTGCTAAAATTCAATGTGGGAATAATTCTCTGTTGTGAACAATGTATGCCGATCTGACGATGTATGCTGTTCTGACAGAACGCTGTCTAAAGAGGCGGGATTTCCTGTAAAGTATCCAATCACAGCCAGCCTACTAGTTGTTTCCAGCGTCTCACTGACAACAGTTGACACGATGACTTGGAATCAGGTCCACAGGAGACTAGAAGAGGCTACAGAGACGTGTGGAAAGCTGGACCAGGAGCAAGAACCGTGCATCCAACAAACCGGGGTCTGCTGGTACTGTGGTGACTAGATCTAAAACCAACCAGAACACTTCAGTTTTCAGTTGTGCTTTTCTTTTGTGACTCACTTTTAGTGTTGCTCTGCTTACAGTGACTGCAGCTCTATTTTCTTTATATGTAGGAACAGATCCTGGTAATAATTTGGAGGATTTTTCGCTTGATCCCAGGTGGGGTCATGAGGGGTGCTGGTGTCTATCTCTAGCTGTCTATGAGTGAGAGGCGGGGTCCACCCTGGACAGGTCGCCAGTCCATCACAGGCAATTTTTCTTTTCTAATATAACTAAATGGTAAAGATTCTCAGTCATCCAGGTGATAGTCATTCCAAAAAAGGTTAAAATCAATCCACTGGACTTTGTTTCCAACTTTAAAGACGTTTCTCTTCCATCCAGGAAGTTTTTTCAATTCCAAATGTCAGAAATAGCGTTGAGTTCCAGGTTTTATCCAGCAGCCCAACAAAGCCTGGTTTTAGTTTAGAAAACATGCAAATTGAACCGGATCAACGGGTCCCCCCCTTTGGTTTTCTAACCCAAAACAATCCCATTCTTTTATCAATCCTGATACAAGAAAAACAGACGCTAACACCAGCCGACTGATGAATGGGTCTGAATCTAAATATTTAAATGCACGTGGAAAGCAGCTTATATGAATGTTTTAAATCAAGCTGCTCTTATGTACGGTGGCCCTGAAGTGCAAACTGCAACTACAAATCTAAAAGCGCAACTACATTAAGGAAAACACAATTACATTAACCTACCGGAAAAGGTAGGTACCAGTGGGAAACATGAGACATCGCTGATTGGACGACGGCGCCGTTTGACCCTTGAACCGGAAGTCATTCTGCCTGCTGCGGCTTTTGGAAACATGGATACTAACTGAAATTTGGTGATTAGTCTTGAGCATATCCAGTATCACCTCGTACGTCTGTCCTGATTCAAAATATTCCTGGATAACGCAGCTATGTTTGGGGCGCCGACAATATCCATGTTTCCAAAAGCCGCAGCAGGCAGAATGACTTCCGGTTCAAGGGTCAAACGGCGCCGTCGTCCAATCAGCGATGTCTCATGTTTCCCACTGGTACCTACCTTTTCCGGTAGGTTAATGTAATTGTGTTTTCCTTAATGTAGTTGCGCTTTTAGATTTGTAGTTGCAGTTTGCACTTCAGGGCCACCGTACTTATGGGAAGGAAGAACACAAACGGATCAAAATTTAATGAAGCTTCTGCTGTTTCAGTGTTTTCCTTGCTGCCTAAATCCATCAGTTTGGGTGTTTATGAAGGAACGGACCTTTGTCCGTTAATAATGGTGATCATTTGATGTTCCTGTAGAGACTCCAGGTCCGTTTCCACTCGTGGAACCAGAAACCAGGACAGTTATGATGGAACCAGAAAGTTCTAGACTTTGAAGGGATTCTGATCCAGTTTTATGGGTTCAGCACATGAGGTGAGCTTCAGCCTAACGGCCAGTTCGAGTCCAGAATGATGTTGGTGTCGGAACATGGAGGCCCGTAATGGTAAAACTGTGACGGTTCCACCGACTCAGCAGAGACCATCGGCTATAAAAAGCGGTCACTGTTGCAGATTTGTCAGTTCTAGTTTTTCTATTTCCCCCTGCAGGTCAGCGCCGTCCGGCTGCTGTAGAACAAAACATCTGGTTCTTTTAGTGTTTCTGGGTCAGATTAGAACCAGCAGTGTTTTCTACTGATGATACTTCAATCTGGAGGGTTTAGGTTAATTTTATTCCCAGCTAATCAGTGCAAACAGCCTCATCTCAGATTAGAAAATGTTAATGTCACCAAACAGAACCAGGTCCTGTTCTGATCAACCAGCGGTTAATTTCCTTTGACACGTTAATTAGCAGCATTTAATCATCTGATCTCCATCACTCAAAGTTAGGCTGGTCCAAACCACCGTCTCTGACCCGCTTATGGTACCGGCTGATCGGCACCGTCCCGGTTCAGGGTTTGAGTCCTCCGAAGCACATGTACTTCACCTCCAGGTACTCGTCGATTCCGTACTTGGAACCCTCGCGGCCCAAACCGGACTGTTTGACCCCACCAAAGGAGGCCTCGGGGGTGGACAGGAGGCCCTCGTTGACCCCGACTATCCCCACCTCCAGCGCCTCGGCCACCCGCCAGATCTGACTCACATCCTGCGAGTAGAAGTAGCCTGCAAGAAGAGATGCATCGAACTCAGGAGCTTATCAGATTCCTGCTGGAGTTTCTCTGATCGACGTACGCATTCCAAATTAAATTCAAGACTTTTTAGGACTTTTTAATGCAACTTGAAATAAAAATTTAAGACCAAATTCACAAGAAACACAAGAAAAACCTGCTTGCAGCAACTTAACCCAAAGGTTTATTTTAACATAAACCACTGCACTAATGTTTCAAATGTTGAAAAGCTTCCCATACAGGAAGAAAGCTAAAAACACACAAATGACAGATATATTTTAACAATTATTTAACTGAATTCATAAACTTTGTTTTAGCAGGGAACAAAACAAATCAGTTTTAAAGCCCCAACATAACCAGTGCTACGTCTTTTTTGCAGCTATTTTTCTTTGTATGGTTTTCTTAGTATGTTTGATTTGGTGATAAGTGGAGGCGTTGCAGAGACAAGGGTGGAACTAAACTGAGAAATACCGGCTGTTTCTCTGTAACTCCATTTTGACGCTTTGTGTTTCCTGCTTCGCATGTGACTCCACTGCCTTAATTCCCATCGTTCTGAGCTTGAATGACTTCTTGCATAAATCCACTGAGCCTCATGTTTGTTCCCTGGTTTTAGCCGTGGAGGAAACTCTTGGCTGGAGACAATGTTGGTTACATTTACACTTGATCATATTTTCTAGACAAAAAGTTAATGGTGCATCTCCCAAATGTCCCGGCCGCAACAACGCTTTATTGGTTCCGCTATCGGGACGGAACCAATAATGGCGAGCCGTTAAAAAAAAAGGTCAATTTTAACGTTTTATTTAGATTACAAAAATAAATCGTAATAAAAATAATCCTATTTATGATGTTTTAAAAATAAGACCTAGGAAAGACTGATTTAAGACATTTTAATACCAATTAAGGCCTTAGTTTTATTTTAATAATAATATAATAATGAATTTTATTTATAACGCACTTTACATTTGACATCAAATCTCAAAGTGCTTTTGAAGAATTCAATGCCTTTTAAGACTTTTCAAGGACCCGCGGGAACCCTGCATTCAGAGGAACTCCATATCTCGTTGGGCATACACTGTAGGGATGCACGATATTGGGATTTTGGCCGATATCCGATATGCCGATATTTTAATACTCATGTAGCCGATAACCGATATTGATACCGATGTTAAAGCTGGACAAAAATAAGTAGTCATTGAAAATAGCAGTTTTGTTATCCATTTCTGACACTTTGAAAAATAATATACTTAAATATATTTTCATATGCTGATATCAAATTGATTTTTAAAAACGCGGTATCGATCTATTTTACTTTCAAAATCTCGTGAAATTTCATCGTTCTGTTACAAACTCTCGTGATATTTTGCAAATTCTTGTGAGATTTTGTTAGTAAAATAGATCGATGCCGCGTCAATATATCAACATATAAAAATATGGCAACATTTGGTGAATTTTCGGGGGATTTCGTAGCATAACGATGACATATAGCAATATTTCATTAGTAAAAGAGATTGATATGGTGTTTTTAAATGGCAATATATCAGCATATGAAGATATTGGGATATTTTAATGTATCAATATTTTTTCCCTCGTCTTTAGAAGTTTTTAAGTCTGTAAAAAATAAGTTTTTGAGGAAGAAGAACAAGTAGTATTTTTATTTTTTTTTAGACTTTAGAAACTTAGAAGCTGATCAAATATCGGGTTAAATATCGGTGGGGTGGCCGATGTCCGATATTCAGTTTTAAGGCCGATACCGATAGGGGGCCGATTATATCGTGCATCCCTAATACACTGTACGATTTTTTTCAATCATTGCACGCAGCTACAGCTCACACTGTGGGATGAAACCGCAGGGTTTAAAAGTTCCCAGCTCACGATGTTTGTTCTCTCACTGTGCGACCCGACGCTCTGATGCGATCTACCTGCTCACGCTGTACGTCTAAAAACCAGGTGGGACTCAGCTCCGCAGTGAGATGGCGCTACTCTGACTCGTCTATCTGGAAACTAAACGACTAAAAGAGGAACATGAAGCTCACTAGAGTGAAACGCGCTGCCTTGGATATTTGGGCAATTTAGTGCTGAAAGCCCTAAAAAGAAAAGGAGACGACGTATTTGGACAAAGATGTGGCTGAGCTAACGTGGCTACTATGGTCTGTCAGTTTACAGAAAGAACATTCCCCTCATTGCCCCCCCGCCATGCCTCTGAGAAATAGAAGAATCCTTGTTTTCCCACTGAGTGATTTGCCCACGACCAGCTTACGACGGCCGACTGAATTTCAAACATGTTTAAATATTCTCCTGACCTTACGATTCCTGATGGGGAGGCGGTCGTTAGAGGCTGATCGCCCCTCGTTACCCCCTGGTCACTACACCACGCACCATCAGGCTGAGAGTCGACCCGATAGAAAAAATTCTCGCACGACTAGAGAATCGTCCCACAAAAAATTAATAAAAATCGTACAGTATATGCCCGGCTAGATTAAACAACAGTCTTAAAAGCTCTAACTGGTCTGACACCAGTTTAACCTGGTACCAGTAGGAAAGATGAGTTCAACCAAGCAGATGTTTTCAGATGCTTCAAACATCAGAAAGTAAACGTTTCTCTGCAGCAGCAGCTTCTCCTGAGCTCTGATGGACCTTCTGTCCGTGAGGACTGTGTGTTCTCACAGCTTCAGGTCCAGACGAACCTTCGGGACCGTTTCCTGGGTTCAGGGGAACCTGCCTGAGCTTTGACTGAACAATAAGCAGAGGTGTCAAGTAACAAAGTAGAAATACTTAGCTTCCTTACTCATTTTGGCCGTCTATACTTTACTGCAGTAATTACTTTTTACAACTTGTTTTTTTTTTTTTTTCCCATTTAGGCTCATTTCCATTATGGCCTGTTGGTATTTAAAGGAGAAGTCTGTTTATATTCAGAATTCAAACTTCTGAAAGTTCTTTAAATCTGAAATGATTCCATCCTGTTCAATAAATGATCGGTGTTTTTAATTCAGAGTAATTTTCATGTGAATGTGCTTTACTGGAGGCATCCACGTTTGTCAAAGAACACTACTGCCACCTACTGGTTAGTGACATTGTCACGGTGCGGTATCGGCTGTTGATCAAGTCCCAGTGCTGTATCTGGTGTTTGTCACAACGCGCTATTATCCAAGTCATCTTGAAAACATTCTTCTTCCAAATGTTGGCTACATATTACGGGTTTTTTCTCTGGCCAGAAGTTCGATGGCAAATCCTCCCTCTTCAAGTTGGCGATCCAACGACCAACCCGTCCGTGGAGGATCAGGAATCAGAAAGGTGGAATAACTCTTTTTTCACTTTTACCCGATGTATTCCAGCATCCAGCTGCCATGCACGTGGGCATTGTCAGTTTCACTATAGCTCTGGTGAATTTCAATGGTGAAGTCCTCTGGAAATCTTCAATAATTGTTGTTGATTGCAGATGTGTCTAGTAGTTACCATTGATTTAGCTTGTAAAGCGGGGAGAATGGCGCTAGGCTTACCGCACCGTGACGTCACTGCTGGAAGATGGCAGGAGGGAGGGGTGACTATATTTGGGCAAAAATGGCTGCTCCCAGACTCAGTGATCATTTCCGGATTCTCCCGAGTGGTGCCCAACTTTACACGAGTGAATAAAATGAATGTGATTGGTCGATTATCAAGGGGGCGGGATTGTTGTGGCGGAAGGTTCACAAGCACGTTTGGTTGTGGCCGGTTTGTTGGAAGCATCTTGCTAACCAGTTAGCATCTTAGTGCTAGCAGGTTCCCAATGGGAAATTCCATTGGGACCAAGTAGCACTAAATTGGTGACTTAGAAACGACGCTGTCAAGGAACGCTATGGACAGAGGAAACATGCAAGAGGAGGAGAGTTTAGTGTCGGAGGTCGTGGATGAGTCTCCTCCGTCATCCATTTTTTATTTAGAGGAGGAAAGCGGGGACAAAGATGTTGTGGAAGAGGACGCCAGGGCGGCAGAAGCTTGGTTTGGTGTAGAAGGCTTCCAGCCGTACATGTTTGAGCCCTTGCCTCGCAACGCTGCCAGTTCTGTTAGCTCTACGCCTGCCGAAGACACAGACGTCCATCCCCGTGGACACTGGGACGCAACTCAATGGGAAAGGAAAGGATTCTGATTTCAACCGTTAAATTAGCTGTGACATATGAATCAAGATGCTATGACCGAAAAAATGTGATTGACAGATGACTGTTGATATATGATTGGCTGAAATTAGGTGTTCAGGCTGACGTAGAACTAACTGGCCTGCAGAAGATAACGGAAAAAACTAGGGCTGCAACTAACGATTATTTTTTTGATTAATCGATGAATCGGACAAAAAATATTTTTTTATATTAACCTCTTTGTTCTGTCTAAAATGTTTATTTCAGAATAAACAAGCACACAAGTACAGGTTGCTCATTAACTGTCCTGGTGCAATATGAAAAATAAATGTTTGTGTTAAAACTACGCAAACTTACATGAGAAATGTAGCTGTACATCCACACAATATAGGCTACTTTGTTTCATAAGGTGCAAAAAAAGACATATTTGTTTTTAAAAGCCCCTAAGGGGTTCAAACAATAGGCCCCCCCATTTCAACTAATGAGTTTTTTTAGACTAGAAGAGTTCTGCCTTTTAAGACAGGAAAGTATAGCAGTTAAAGTTGCTACTTGAGAAAATACTGAACCATAGAGATAAAAATAGCCTGTGATTCAAATTATAAATTGTATTTGGAATAAAAATGAGAGAACTAGGGGTGCTAAAAAACACATCCTCCAAAGACAGATATTTACATGGGAATGTGGCATTTAATTAATTGACATGTTACTGATCTTGCTGGATTTTATTCTGCTTTACTTCCATAAATTGCAGGATCTTCTTTACTTTATCTTTGCCAGAAGATTTAAACTTTAAAAGCCTTGCCCTCATAATTTGCAAGTTAATTTATTTATAAAGAAAATATAAACGCTGCTTAAGCTAATTCAAATGAAAGTAAAATAAGTAGCCAACCTTATCACTGTCTGTAACCTACTAACACGGTAAGGAAAGCATCAGATGAGCTACCTGAGAAACTAACGTTACATTTCCCCACTTTAAAATGAAACAAACATGGCCGCTCACCCTGCTGATCAGCTCTCTTCACTGCCATCGAAGGCTCCAACGTGTTTCCTTTTCAGGTGCTGCATCATAACAGTGGTGCTTCCGTGCCATGTTCATTTGTTTTTACAAAAGTTGCATGTTACGACTTTTTACGCTTTACAAAGTGCAGGCTATTTTAATTATTGTGATCCATTTGCGCCGTCAATCCCGGCGCATGCGCGCTTCATTTGCAGTCTGGACGCTGAGGGTAAACATCCTGCTGCTCTGACTGCAGCTCTGAGAGGGACTCCTGCGGGAGCGGAGTTGGGATGGGGGAGGCGCCCCACGGCAATGACGACGGCGGCGGATGAGGCATTAATCGCGCGACACAACTAATCGATGATGAAATTCGTTGGCAACGCTTTTAAAAGTCGATTTTATCGATACGTTGTTGCAGCCCTAGAAAAAAACCCACAGATTTTAAGACAGGATTTTTTCTTATTATTTGACATTTAAATATGATTTCCCTACAGCTTTAACACCAAATTCATTAAATCACTGTGAATGTAGTTTTAGGTATAGATAATGATCCATTGATCATTCCTTGCTGACCGGACTTTTCCTTTAAACAGTAGGATTTCTACTTCTACTGCAGTAATAAACATGAATACTTTTGACGCCTCTGATTAAAAGTGAACCCAGTTTAGATAAAAGCAGAACTTCTCACCTGCTAGCCCGACCTGTGCAGAGTTAGCCACGGCCAGAGCTTCCTCTTCCGTCTCAAACCTGGAAATCAGAAACACAGCTGCTGACTGGTCCACACCAGGAGACACCTGGGACCCTCCCCCGTGTGAAACTGCTTCTCTTCCTGGTTTCTGCGATCAAACAGACCTGATGACAGGAACCAGCGGTCCAAACGTCTCCTCCTTGGTACACAACATCTCTGTAGTGACATCAGCCAGCAGGGTCGGCTCCATGAAGGACCCGTCCAGACGGTTCCCTCCTTTCACAACTTTGGCTCCTTGAGACACAGCGTCCGATATCTGGTGGATGACCTGAGGGGTGGAACATTAGGACACTGACCTCAGACCATTTTTCCTTTTTGATAAAGCTTCTAGTTAGAGTGGCTCAGGTTATCCTGATCTATCTCTATAGTTCTGCTGCTATAGGCTTAGACTGCTGGATGACATAGGGACCTCTTTTTCATCATTCTGCTTCATTCTATCTCTATTCTCCCACTCTGCAGAATCTATTAGTTCAATCTCTAACGTTCTGCGCTCTCTGCTTTTTCTCATAGTAGCTTCATCTGGTCTGTTCCTGTTTGGCTGTGACTCCATCCTGGAGAGAAATATCAGCTGTGCTGCTGCCATCAACACCTTTGTTTCTAGATGTTGGAGCTTGGCCTGTTTTCCAGTGTAGTCCTGTTTCTCTGACTGTGACTAACTGGATGTGCTCTCTTCATCCTCTGACATGGGAGCTGGCTCGGAGCTCGTCTGCCTGGCTGTGTGTTTCCTGGACGGGGCCGCCTGTGGAGCTGGTTGACAGTTGCCTTTTGTATCTATGCTTCTTTTTCTATGTCTGCTTCCGTCTCCTTGAACCCCAGTGGGCCTCAGCAGATGGCCGCTCACACTGAGCCTGGTTCTGCTGGAGGTTTCTTCCTGTTCAAAGGGAGTTTTTCCTCTCCACTGTCGCTACAAGCATGCTTAGTGTGAGGGATTGCTGAAGAGTCAATGAGTCGATGCAATCAGCTGGTTTTCTTTAGAACTGTAAAGTGCCTTGAGATGATATATGTTGTGAATTGTCGCTATAGAAATAAACTGAATAGAATTGATTGCAGAGCATTGGAATATTGGCCAAAGAGCATCACAGAACATAAGGAGAACACCGTCTTCACAACATTAACATCTGAGATATGCGGAGTTAGAACCTGGTTTACCTGCTGAAGCTTCATAAACTAAACTCTTTCAGCACAGAAACCATCCCTTATTGAACCATTTCACCATATAACTATCAGACCATTACTTTCTGCTTGTTCCAGAGGTGCCTCTCCTAGAACCATCTGATCGAGATCCTTCTGCTCTGAAACCATTTCATCCAGAACTTTCTGATGGTAGACGGATTGTAGAACCGTCTCTTCCAGGAACATCAGAACCATTTGAAATCTAATCAAGACCATCTGTCCCAGAGGCATCCAATCTAAAACTTTTAACGTCACTAGTGGCTCGTTTTTTCTTGGACAGCAGGCTGACAGGAAAGGGGGAACGAGAGAGGGGGAGAGACATGCGGCAAAAGGACAACAGGTCAGATTCAAACCCAGGTCAGCCGTGTCGAGAACTACGGCCTCCGTACATGGTAGGGGTGTAAATAATAATCGTTTTGTATCGATGCATCGATCCAACAGCCGACGATCCGATGCATCGATTTGTCCGCAAGAGAATCGATTCATGTTTTTTTTTTTCCTCCGGTCTATTTTTATCCATTTGCTCCTGGGCGTAATTCTCCCTCCCGTGCTGCGGTGGCGCTAAACCTATTTTGCCCTCCTACCTCGCTTCCTGGTTATACTCTTACAGCAGTGTGTTGCAGTGAGCTTGATGCAGACATTTTTAAATTATGCTCAGTATTGAAGCGTGTCTGAGCTACACGCTGTGGGTCTAGATACGGCCGAGGCAGCGAGGAAGTGGGGGCGAGTTTAGTCCGACGACGGAGGGACATGAGGGCCAAAAAGAGCGCAGATCCAGGTGGAAAAAGGGTCCCAGCGTTCTCGCGCACCTCGCTCTTCTAGCGGGTCAAACTTCACGAGTTGTTTTCCGCATTTCGGTCATAAAAACAAAACAAGCCGGCCTCCTGTCTGCGGTCAGCTACAATTTGGGAGAGGAGCAGCAGAGCGTCTGTGTGTGTGGGGGGGGGGGGGGGGGGGAGGAGCAACTTTTCTACTTCTGTTATTTGCTGTTGTTTCTAAAAAAAAAATGCTTAACTATATTACAGCTTTCATTGATTTATTTCAAACTTGAAACTTTGTTTAGCCTGTAAGGTTTAAAAAAAAAAAAATTAATCGATTAATCGAATCGTATCGTGGTGTATTCTTGAGTATTGAAAATAATCGAATCGTTGGTTCAGGAAATCGATACTGAATCGAATCGCCATGATGGGTGTGATTTACACCCCTAGTACATGGGTCGTGTGCGCTAACCACTGCACCACCTGCACGCCCCAGGATCAAGATTTTGATGCTAGAACGTCTGGAAAATGTAGAAAGTTCTGGATCAGGTAGTCTCAGCCTAACCTTCTCCACAGCTCGGCTGTTGATCAGCGGCCCTTGTGTTGTGTTCGGCTCTGATCCGTGACCCAGACGGAGCTCGGCGTCCATTGCCCGACCCAACTTGTCCACAAAGCGGTCGTAGATTCCGCTCTGAACCAGGAAGCGGTTGGAGCACACGCAGGTCTGCGGGGACATGAGGAACGGTCAGCGTGTTCGGCCTCAGGGGAAGCAGCACGGACAGATTCTCTCGCCTCACCTGCCCGGAGTTCCTGAACTTGGAAGCCATGGCTCCGCCCACTGCACTGTCGACATCTGCGCTGTCAAACACGATGAAGGGAGCATGGCCGCCGAGCTCCATGGAAACCCTCTTCACCGTGTCGGCAGCCATTTTCAGCAACACCTGGGATGAGAGAAGAGGAATGACTCGGTGTCCCAGAGTCGGTTCCGGCTGAACGGGCTCCGGTCTCTGAAGGATCTCACCTTCCCGGTGGCCGTGGATCCAGTGAAGGAGATTTTTGACACCAGTGAGTCTGTGCAGAGGACGTGTCCAACCGCCGGGGTCTTCTCTCTTGAGCAAGGAACCACATTGACCACGCCTGGAGGGATCCCCGCCTGCTCCGCCAGCTGCAGGAAACAGGAAGCGGCATGAATGAGCTTCAGGTTCTTGAGAAGGAATCTGAGGATGGATCGAAAGCTGGTCTGAACCGGATCAAACCAGAACAGGAAGCTGACCTCAGCCAGAGCGAGAGCCGACAGCGGCGTGTCCTCGGCCGGCTTCACCACCACGGTGCAGCCCGCAGCCAGAGCGGCTCCAACCTTTCTGGTGATCATGGCGCTCGGGAAGTTCCACTACGGAAAAACCAAGAACATGTTTTCACTTTGGTAGAAGGAAGCAGTCCGTCATACCTCAGACATTTCTCTCTTCCTGGATTCAAAGTCAAGCTGAGGTTCAACCATCTTCTTCAGCTGCGCTGGAGAGGAAACATCTAAAGCTGGGTGGAAACCAGCTGCCCACAGCTTCCAAAACCTAAAAAAAACAAAGGTCTCTTCTGATTTTCTGATTTGATTCAGTCTCTTTGAATGAAGACCAGCTGGTCTTCATCACAACCAGAAGATGCTGCTGCTCGGTGTTTAATAAAGATCACACAGAGGAACTTCAGTCTTTTATCCTGCTGCTCTTTAAAGACCTTAAAGAAACAGAAACTGGAGCATCTGGAACAAACTCCCCTTAAATCTAGAGCTGCAACAACGAATCGATAAAATCGATAAAAATCGACTTTTAAAAGCGTTGGCAACGAATTTCATCATCGATTAGTTGTGTCGCGCGATTAATGCGTCATCCGCCGCCGTCATCAGATCCACTTGACTGAAACGGGGGAAGAAGAAAAAAATACGAGCCAGCGCCGCAGGTGCAGTGTTGCCAACTCAGCAGCTTTTCAGACCCCTCCAGTGACTATTTTTCAAAAAAGCAACTAGCGACAAATCTGGCGACTTTTTACGGTGTCACTGGCGGCTTTTGGAGACTCTTACGTGAAAGCACGTATCGTTCCTACTCTGCCGTGGGGCGCCTCCCCCATCCCAACCCCGTTCTCCCGCAGGAGTCCCTCTCAGAGCTGCAGTCAGAGCAGCAGGATGTTTACCCTCAGCGTCCAGACTGCAAATGAAGCGTGCATGCACCGGGATTGACGGCGCAATTTGATCACAATAATTAAAATAGCCTGCGCTTTGTAAAGCGTAAAAAGTCGTAACATGCAACTTTTGTCAAAATAAATGAACATGGCGCGGAACCACCATGTTTGTTTGGTTTTAAAGTGGGGAAACGTAACGTTAGTTTCTCAGGTAGCTCATCTGATGCTTTCCTTACCGTGTTAGTAGGTTACAGACAGTGATAAGGTTGGCTACTTATTTTACTTTTAATTTCATTTGAACTAGCTTAAGCAGCGTTTATATTTACTTTATAAATAAATTAACTTGCAAATTATAAGGGCAAGGCTTTTAAAGTTTAAATCTTCTGGCAAAGATAAAGTAAAGATCCTGCAATTTATGGAAGTAAAGCAGAATAAAATCCAGCAAGATCAGTAATATGTCAATTAATTATATGCCACATTCCCATGTAAATATCTGTCTTTGGAGGATGTGTTTTTTAGCACCCCTAGTTCTCTCATTTTTATTCCAAATACAATTTATAATTTGAATCACAGGCTATTTTTATCTCTATGGTTCAGTATTTTCTCAAGTAGCAACTTTAACTGCTATACTTTCCTGTCTTAAAAGGCAGAACTCTTCTAGTCTAAAAAAACTCATTTGTTGAAATGGGGGGGGCAATTGTTTGAACCCCTTAGGGGCTTTTAAAAACAAATATGTCTTTTTTTGCACCTTATGAAACAAAGTACCCTATATTTTGTGGATGTACAGCTACATTTCTCATGTAAGTTTGCGTAGTTTTAACACAAACATTTATTTTTCATATTGCACCAGGACAGTTAATGAGCAACCTGTACTTGTGTGCTTGTTTGTTCTGTCTAAAATGTTTATTTTGGAATAAAGAGGTTAATATAAAAAAACATTTTTTGTCCGATTCATCGATTTTTAAAATAATCGTTAGTTGCAGCCCTACTTAAATCTCTATCCCGTGCCCCATCTGCTCACCGGAGTAATAATGCTGGCCACTCCTACTGGCTGTTTGAGCAGAAGGATCCGTCTGTCTTTAACTGGAGACGGGACGATGTCTCCGTAAACTCTCCGAGCTTCCTCTGAAAACCACTCCAGGAAGGCGGCAGAGTACGCCATCTCTCCGAGAGACTCCCGCATGGGTTTACCCTGCAGCAAACACACATGTGAGGTTAGCTTCTTCCCCTTTGCAGAGATTTAAGATTAGCTTCCTTCTCCCAACCCCTTTACAGGGGAACCCAAGACCTCGCCTATTCAGCCAGGCCAACAATTCCCGTTAATGACCCCCCTTTCAGAGACATTTTTTTACCATACCCTTGAAAAACCGATCCATGCCAAGACCGGTCCGAGCTCGGATCAGTTAACCAGGCCGAGCTCGGTTCTGACCACCGTTTACACATTGCAGTGTCCATATAATCTGTGAAACTCCCTGCATAATTTATAATAAAGTTATTTATATGCATAAATGAAGAGGAACACTGTGGCGATAGCCGCACTGCTCCACTTGAGAAAGTAAAATCTGTTGGGCTTTTTGGCATTAACACAATTATTCTTATTGCTTCATTGTTAGACAGGACACTGGAAATAAAAAGAAAAGAAAAAAAAGAAGGTGTTGCAGCCTAGAATGGAGGATTTTTGGCTTTCTACCATCCTGAGGCTCTGACTGCTGAAGGAAAACTTCACTCACACTTTCAAACGTGATCAGCTTGGCCAAGTCTTCTTTGTGGCGGTTGAGCAGATCGAACCACTTCCTCAGCAGGAGGCTCCTCTCCTGCAGAACAACAATCACATCAGACCTTCTGGCGTCTGGATGACCTCAGATATTACTCTATTCACGAGACTGTGGAGAAAAAACCCTTTATATTCTGACCCTATAAAACCAAAGCACACTCAGACCGTTACCTTCAACGATACTGGCAGCTACAAGGACTAAGGGAATTAGTCTGCACACAGAAAAGTACTGATAAATTTAGTTTGTCTAACAATTTAACTAGTTTGTTCAAATGAAAAAACTTTGTTTCTTTTTAATTTTAAGTTTAGAGTTAACGTCTTTTCTTTTTCTTGACAAGATAAACTTGATGTTCCAGGTTTGATGAAGCAGCCCATTGAACTGTACTGGGAACCATTTGGAAAGTTATCTAGTAAAATGTAAAACAGAAGTATTTTGAGCTATTTAGCCTGGAATAAGAAAAAAAAAAAGTATTTCTTTAGTTAATTTCCAATTTATTCTTATGTTTAATACATGTCATATTTATAAATGAAATATTTATTTTAAAAAAATTAAATATGTAAAATAAAAATGATCTAAGTTTTTAATTACTTTTTTATTTACTACAATAAATTAAATACCAGTTGGAGATCAAAGTGACCTGCAGATATTATTCGCTTTGAATTAAATATTTTGCTCTAAACTAAATGTTTAAGTGCAAGCCAAATATTTTTATATTTACAATTTTGATTTTTGCCTCCAATATTTAGCTTACAAACCAAAACTCTGTTTATTAAATTCAGAGATCAATATAAGTAAATTATTTGGAACTAAATATCCAGTTTTAAAGCCAAATATTTATTTTGCGAAATAAATATTTAATATGGTAAATATTTAATCTGAAATATTACTACTCAATATTTAAATTGGATTTTTACATTTTTATTTGAATATTTAGTTGCATAATAAGTTTAACTAACAACTTAAATATTACGTTTGTAAATGTGATATGAATCAATTTATTAATTGAATGGTGAAAACATGACTGATAAAATGAGCCACATCTTATTTTGTTCTTTACATTTTTACCATCCTTAGATTAGAGCCACTGAAAATATAAAAAAAGTTAACTCATTTTTAAATTTTATTTCAGTATAATATGGGGAAAAAAAAGTCAGAATTCTGTATAAAAGCCAAACTTCTGATTATTTCTCATATTATACTGAAATAAAATTAAAAAATCAGTTAATCTTTTTTTATTTTTTCAGTGGTCCTACCCCCTCCGTATCTCTCACATTTTTTCCTTAATTTTCAAGCGTCCAATATCTGGGCGAATGTTACTAATTTTGGGGAGAAACTGCGGATCACAGCTAAATTTTAAATCAAAAAGACGTTTGTGGTCAATTATGTGGAAGCCGAATTAAAGAGTGTTTAATAATAAACCAGAGGCCAGATGCACAGGTGGTTCTGTGCCTTTATTTGCTAAATATCCTGAATTCTTTTAAAAATTGTATATTTTAAAAGGAGTTCTGCAGAGCAGCCAGGAGCCTCCTACCTTGGCGGTGGTCTGCTTCCAGGACTGAAACGCCTCATAGGCGGCATCCACCGCCTGTTTGGCCTCTGCTGGGCCGCAGTCAGAAACCTGGGCCAGCTCCTGTCCGGTGGCTGGGTCCAGGACCGGGAACACCGAGGCTGCAGAGACCCAGCGGCCGCCAAAGTAGCCCTGAGTCCGGAGCAGCGCAGCGGGGACGTCCAAGCTGTAGTGTCTACGCAGGGAGGCCGGGAGGCCGGAGGGAAGCTGCCGGAGGAGCCGGCGGCTCCTCAGGACTCTGACAGCGGACATTCTGGAGAGCAGGAGGCGTAGAAGGAGCTCAGAGGTGGACTGCAGAGGAGGTTATCCTGCAGAGCTGCAGCTGGAGATCAGAGCGTGCTGCGCTTCTTCTTTTTGTGAGTTTTTATCGCGGTTGGCAAACTAGTGAGATGTGCAATACCGCCACCAACTGGTATGGAGTAAAGCAAGGAAACAGGAAACGAAACAGGAAAAAAAAAGTGTGTAACTTAACCCAACTAATACATACTTTATCAAATTTGCCCTCATAATTTTAATTTATCTTTAAGTCATTGTCAATCTGACAGTTTCTGATGGACCTACTGGTTTTCCCATCATATTTTCCACAAATTCCCAGTTTAAATCTTTAACTTCCAGATATTTATCTGCAGCTTTCACTATTATTTAGATTTTTTCGGTTTTTCTTGTCGTCTGTGCACTACAATTGATCACTTCAACCATGAAAAGAACAAAATCTTTCTTTTTAACAATTAGTGAGTCTTCTTCAATTTTGGGACATTTCCCCAGAGGTTTTGAGTTTGCCATGTGCTGAACTGTTGGTTTGTTTTTTTTCTAACTGAGATGGGATCCTTTTTGCAGCTTCAGCAGAAGTTATTTTTTTATTTCTTTAGACCTTTTGCTAACTTCACAGCCGCGATAAGCAGCAGTCTTTTCCCCACCACAATTATAGCATTTGATTTGAGCTTCTTTTCCACATTTTCTGTACTCATGCTCTCCTGCGCACCTTCCACATCTCTGTTTTCCTTTACAAACTGCTGCTATGTGTCAGAATTTTTGGCATTTAAAGCATCTCAAAGGTGGAGGATTGTAGATTTTAACATTATAGCTCATGTAACCAATAAAAACTGCTCTTCTTCAAATTTAATTAATACAGATAAACTGTCAGATCTTTCTCCGATTCCAGTTTGCGGGGTTAGTTTTCCTTCTCAGTTCCACCGTTTGTCCACCAGAGGGTGCCATCTAGTTACTTTGTCTTGGAGGGCTTGCTGACACGTTTCAACTCCTGCAAAGAATCATCATCGCCTCAAAGGAGCATATGAGCAGCTGACTGTCATCATCTCTTCGCCAGATTTTTGCCTGTTTTTGGAAACCTTCAGACCCTCTGGGATTTTTTGAGTCATCCCAGCCCTGGAAGAAATCCTCTAGAGATGCAGAGAGTTCCACAACTCCTCTCCTCTGAGCATTGGCCTCATCAAAGTCTCCAGTTGACAGTCTGCTCCGCTGCTCCTCTGTGCTACCATAAACTTACCTGTCCGCCTTCCAACGTCTCATCCACCTTCAACCAGCCAACCCCCCCACAAACTGGAACCACGTACCACCCTCCAATTCTGGCAGCTATTCAAGTAAGAACAGAGCATAAGTCTTCTGCGTTTCCCCACCAACTGTGATCTCACCTTTTCTCACCCTCCTTATGTGCAGTCGCACCTGGATTCCTGGCCGCAGGTCCCACCAAGCTGTATTAACCTGGTTTCTGTTTTTACTTAACTGTAAATAAACATTCTAACTTTTAAAATCTCTCTGAGTGTTTCTGCAGGTGGGCAAAAAATATTAGGCCCATCATGACATAAGCGTCTGGTGGCATTTTAATGAAATGGTTTTAATCAAAAACATAATTAATGTGCACAAATAAGTAATAGCTGTAATAACCATACATGTAAAAGGAGATTTAAGGCCTTAAGCAACTGCCTAGTTTTGCCTAATGGTAATCCCCCCCCCATGGCCGAATGACACAGTTGAAACTGTAAACATGATTGTTTATTTATTTATTTGTTTTTTGTTATCATGCAGCCTTCACCAATATACGGTTCTCATGAGATATTTTCCTAAAGGTCAGGCACTGGGCTAACGGGGCTAAAGTTCAGCTTTATTGTCAGGATTAGGGCATAGAAAGGGTTGAAGATGACTGAACATCAATGGAATTCAGCACATGGTCCTCACTACATATAGTAAAAGGAGAAGGTGTGCGAGTCTGTGTGTTTGGAGTGGTGAAACATACATAACCTATTTTTTTGTTTCTCTTAAGTGTTTTGTAGAATAAACTTCATTTTATATTCAGTTTCATTTTTTAAATAAAAAGTTTCCCCCTTTTTTTTATTTAAACAACTAAGTTATGAATGAGCAGACATGAAGCCACAGTGACTACAGAACCCTAAAGGTCACCCTGATGGAGCTAAAATCTCTCATATGGTTCTGTTCTCACCTGGTTCTGTTCTCATCTGGTTCTGATCTCACCTGGTTCTGTTCTCACCTGGTTCTGCTCTCACCTGGTTCTGTTCTCACCTGGTTCTGCTCTCACCTGGTTCTGCTCTCACCTGGTTCTGTTCTTACCTGGTTCTGTTCTCACCTGGTTCTGCTCTCACCTGGTTCTGCTCTCACCTGGTTCTGTTCTTACCTGGTTCTGTTCTTACCTGGTTCTGTTCTCACCTGGTTCTGCTCTCACCTGGTTCTGCTCTCACCTGGTTCTGTTCTTACCTGGTTCTGTTCTCACCTGGTTCTGTTCTCACCTGGTTCTGTTCTCACCTGGTTCTGATCTCATCTGGTTCTGTTCTCACCTGGTTCTGTTCTCATCTGGTTCTGATCTCATCTGGTTCTGTTCTCACCAGGTTCTGTTCTCACCAGGTTCTGCTCTCACCTGCTTCTGTTCGCACCTGGTTCTGTTCTCACCTGGTTCTGTTCTCACCTGGTTCTGTTCTCATCTGGTTCTGATCTCATCTGGTTCTGTTCTCACCTGGTTCTGTTCTCATCTGGTTCTGATCTCATCTGGTTCTGATCTCATCTGGTTCTGTTCTCATCTGGTTCTGATCTCACCTGGTTCTGTTCTCATCTGGATCTGTTTTCTGCTTTCATTCCAGCTCAACGTCTCCTTAAGTTTCACTTTCCATTTCCAGACCAACCAGATTTTCTCTTTCTCTTGTTGCAGCCTCATTGGGACGGACCGAAACCTGAACTGGATAAAAACATGGCATGCATCGCAATGCAGCCCCCCCACCCCCACCCTTACATTCTGATGCCTCTAAATCTGAATCCAACTGCCGCTGCTTCTGGCCTCAGAGGCTATTTGCAGGAGGAGAACGGTCAGAACCACAAAGACTAAGGAACCCAGTAAAGAAAGTTCTGGTTCAATTTAAAGGAGGATCAGGTTATTTGAAAATCTGCAATCTGAGTTTACAAGTTAGATTTACAGACTGGACAGGGAGGAAATTAATCCAAGAAGCAGCCAAGAGGAACCCTCAAAAACATAAAAAATATTGATGTAACATAAGTAAGTCCATTTATCTTAAAATAAGTGGATTTCCCCTTAACTTGAGCAGGTGAGTAAGACAATTTGCCTTTGGAAAAAGATGATTAATGTTTACAGTAAACACAAAAACACTTATTATTATAAGTGCACCATATCTACTTGTTCAGATTAAGGAAAAATACACTTATTTTAGGAAAATAACTTATTTTTAGATAAATTGTTTACATTGAACTTCTCGACTTTATGCTGCTAATGACAACAGAAAATACTGACGTAAAATATCTTTTGTGAAAACAAAAATTTGCCCTGTGAAATTAAAATAATTCAATTCTATTCAGTTTATTTCTATAGCTCCAATTCACATCATGTCATCTCAGGTCACTTTCCAGTTCACCAGATCATCCAGTCAGATTGATTCAAAGTTTTCTATCTAAGGAAAACCAGCTGATTGCATCGACTCATTGACTCTTCAGCAATCCCTCACACTAAGCATGCTTGTAGCGACAGTGGAGAGGAAAAACTCCCTTTGAACAGGAAGAAACCTCCAGCAGAACCAGGCTCAGTGTGAGCGGCCATCTGCTGAGGCCCACTGGGGTTCAAGGAGACAGAAGCAGACATAGAAAAAGAAGCATAGATACAAAAGGCAACTGTCAACCAGCTCCACAGGCGGCCCCGTCCAGAAAACACACAGCCAGGCAGACGAGCTCCGAGCCAGCTCCCATGTCAGAGGATGAAGAGAGCACATCCAGTTAGTCACAGTCAGAGAAACAGGACTACACTGGAAAACAGGCCAAGCTCCAACATCTAGAAACAAAGGTGTTGATGGCAGCAGCACAGCTGATATTTCTCTCCAGGATGGAGTCACAGCCAAACAATACATGCAACTATGTAAGGAAATGACAAATATAAGATCTCAACCAGACATTCAGGTCCACAGAGAAATGATCCTGCCTTTATTGACCTTATTTGTTGTGATGATAAACAAATAGGTGGTTTATAGGCGGTCACAGTCAAGCTGATGTTATTTTTAACCCAGCAGCAGTCAGTGTGTGACTCTGTTATGATGTAGGGAAAATGAAACCTAATGAAACAGAGGTGGAGTTGCTATATAAAGGCTGACTGAGACATCAGCAGCACAGAGTGAAGATGGGCGTCCAGGGCTTGGCTTCTTTCGTGGAAAAACACCCGAAGGTTTACCGTGAGGTCCAGTTCAACAGGAGCCGACTGGTGATTGACGGCTGCAACCTGAACTACCTGCTGTACTTTGGCTCAGGTGAGACTCGCCTCTTTGAGCTGCAGATGAGTCTTTTTATTTTAATTTTTAAAGATGTTTAAATCTTGAGATTTTTAGTGAGTTTACACATCCGGACAAACCTGAAGTTATTAATTTATCCATCTCATAACTCACTGTGTTTTGATGTTTATTCTAACCAGGATCAGACTGGTGATCTGTGATAGGTCCGGTCTTACTTTAAGCGTGCGAGGGTCGGCTCTCCTTAAATCGTAGCGGCCCAAACACGTCCTCTCCACCCGAAGCTCCTCCCTGTGACAGTAAATAACTCAAGGAGCTCAAGAAGTAATCCAATGTTAACTACCTTAGTGATACATGCAGTATATAAAGCCCTTCCTTACTATGCTCATCTTTGTGACGGTTGGCATTTGGTGTAATTTTCTATTTCTTCAAACTGTAAAATCCTATTTCTTGCAACAAACTAAATTATAATGAAACTAAAATGCTTTTTTTAAACCAAGCTACGATTTTCCTCTTATATTTGGCAAATTTATGTTCAAATATTTTGCTTAAATATGTTTGTCGGGTTCATAAAATGTAGGTTTTTTGCTTAAGAAGAACTGAAATACACAATTTCTGGATACAATTTCTGCAGGAAGGAGAGACAGTTGAACCCCAACAGAACATGACGCATGGTTACAAACAGAGTATTGTTCTGACAGAACAACTGATCAGTTCATGAAGACAGGATGCTCCATCAGAATGAGAAGGCAGGATGGTCTCCTGACTGAATCATGAGACAGGAGTGGAGCATCCCCTTGCACAAATGTTTTATAAGCACACATTAATTTTATAATCATCATTGAATAAACCTAACAATGTTGCAGTGCATGATGGGGTTGTGCATCTAAAGGCTAACGTTTCCCGTCTTACGTGCATTGTTGCCAGGTTGGGATGTTTCCCGATCTGGCAGTTTAGGATGGCCGTCTATGGGTAGAAAATGTTTTTCTTTAGATTTATGGCCTAAGAGATCAATAGACTTTGGTTCAAATTGGGCCTTATTTGTATATCCATATTCGTATGAAAATTTTTTTGGGCTGGAAAACGTGAGTCAGTGACATCTGGCAACCCTGCTGATGTGGTGAGTATGTGTGAGTGGCTGTCTGGCTGTCTGGCAGCAGCACTCACTGTCTCGTTTTTGGGGGGTGGGGGGTTGTCCATGTGTGGGCCGCGGTAGATGGAAAAATGCCAGGGCTGAAAATCGTTCCCAGTCTGAGTCTGATTCTAACTCTTTATACGGCTGGTTCTTCTTATTCGTTCAAGACTGAAAAACTAGAGGCGGTCATAGTATAAATATCTAATCAAAGAGTAATAATCAGGTATAGACTTTGACTAGGTCCCTCTAAAACCATAAAGGGGTGCTCTAACTGCTTGCCTTTTGATCCAGGGGAGCTAGAAGGCCAACAGGCTCTAATTTACTCTAAAATCCAGCATCATATGAGGGATATTGAGAGGAAATAATAATAATAATTTAACTTTATTGATCTCAAATTGGAGAAATGTACCTCTGCATTTAACCCATTCCCTTGGAGAGCAGTTCGGGGTTAAAGGTCTTGCTCAGGGACCCAGAGTGGCAGTCCGTGGGAGTGGGGCTCAAACTCAGAACCTCAGGATTCCAAACTCTATGCCCTAACTACGAGTCGGCCACTCCCCACAACTGTCCCAAATGACTAGTTGAATCGGTTGAATCCTATCAAAGCATAGAGAATATAAAACATGGTTAATGATTACTGCGAGCATTGAGTTTAGAAAAAGTAAATGATTCCCCAACAATGAGGCCAACATCATTAAAATCATTATTCTGAAGCCTAGTAATAAAAACATAAATTGTTTTGAGATTATTTATATACATCTATCTTCAGTGGCTTCTCAGCCAGAGTTTAGGGCGGTAGGGGCCAATGTCCAGCAGTGAATTATGAATTTATTTCTAAGTGTAATTGGAGGTTAAAGTTAAGTGATTCAGTCAATCACAGTGAGGGGTAAGCAATAACGTGAATGGTGGTGAATGGATTATGTAGGATCCATAATAATAGGTGTGTTTGCATCACATGGGGTGTAGTTGCTGTGGTGACAGACATGGTGACAGCCGAGTGCTTTAAATAGGCCTGTTTACCTTTTGTTTTCTGTCTTACTTTGCTGATTAATGCAGGTGTGCCTGACCTCGGTAACCATGGCCGGGCACACCTGGATTGATCAGTTCATCCAGTTCATCCAGTAAGTTCAGGAAGTAGTGGAGTTGTGCATCAAGCCCATTGGCCGAAACTCGATACCATACTCAATACATTTAATATACTGTCAGAACTGTCAGAACTACAGGTGAGCGGGTTTCCTGCTATGCTACGTTCAGATTGAATGCTAGCCTAGTAACTAGCCCCACCCGCCGGCGGCCAAAATCATTCTTGCCTGCGAGTGGTCTAGCCTAGAACTGGCGGGCCAATCACAGCGCAGAGATGTGTTTTGAATTTTTGGATGCAAGGCGGGCGGGATTTTGAGGGCGGGACAACAAAGCCATGCCACGCTGGAGAAAGTACAACGAGGAAGATGGTAACAACTATTGAAGAGTTCTTCTCTGACTCAGCTTTGGAATCAGTTTTGGAAGGATTAGACTTTGGGTTTTCTTTGAAATGTGAGCAGGAAGAGGCTCTACGCTCATTCATTTTTAAGGACGTATTCGCCGTTTTACCGACGGGCTGTGTGTTTACACTCCCCCACCAGCTTTCTGTTGTGCTGACTACGTCACAGTCAGTTGCGCTCATTGGTCAGAGCGTTGGCCAATAGGCACAGACATGGTTTGAAAGACAACGGGTTGTTCTCATCAACAATCTTCCGACGTCTCATTCCTCGGGGCCAGACTAAACTACACTTTTATCTCACATTCAGTCTTGGTTATCAGGATAACCGCAAGCAGCAGGAGCAGCAAAAACGCGCATGCTTCTTTTTTGATGCTTTTACAAGTTTAATTCTGACGCGCAGCTGAAGCATCTTTGGTGCTCTGGCTGCACCGTCGAAAGGTGGGTTTGATGCAAATTGGGCGGAGCTATCCTCTCCTTTCTTTGCCTTTAACAATGGCAGCTATATTTGCTGTGATCAGTGGGTAAAAAGTAGGTTTGATATATTTTTAAATGAGAAAGTCCAGTTCATCCAGATTACCATCCTGCCTTCAAATACCATTTCTCTGTGGGAGCCACTCAGACCCTCAAATACAGGTGTAGGTACCAGATCTGCTTGGGGCCCTGCCCCTTCTTATGAGGTCAACAAATGACACTTTGACAAAAGGTATTGCACCCATATCTTAAGATCAAATCTTAGACTTAGACAGACTTTATTGTCATTTTGTACACACAGAGTGTATAGAAAAAGAAATTTCGTTCAGTTCAGCTCTCAAGGCATTTTGCTTTTTTTAAAGTGCAGCAGTGATAAATGTAAACATATGACTGTATATGTTTCGCTTCCCATCCAGGAAGCTTTTTTCAATTCAAAATCCCAGGAATAGCGTTGAGTTCCAGGCTTTATATATTAGCAAGCATTCAAGTCAAAAAAAGAAACGAAAACACGTACTGTTAGTAGCAGTAAAAGTGGAACTGATCACTCTATTTTGGAGACAGACAGAATTAACCAATGAGAGACAAGACCAGGCGGATCATCCATAGGAGATGATGAAATGTCCAGCAGCAGTCCTTCTAATTCCCCCCAACCCCAGAATGGACCTGCATGGCCATAGCCCTGGACTCCTGGTTCTGATGATCAGTTTGTCACCAGAGTACTGGTTCTAGTTATTGAGAAAGCCAGGCTCTGGTCCTGGTCAGCAGCCTAATCTCTCTGTTCTTGGGTTATTCCATCCAGGTCTGGACCAGAATCATGGTGGAGAGTATGCCGCCTATGAGAACCTGATTGAGAGATTCATCACAGCTCTCAGAACCTGTGAAATCTCTCCATATGTGGTTCTAGATGGAGGTTCTGATGTAACTGATAAAAAGGTGGAGACAGTGGCGAAGAGGACTGAGGACCGGGTGATAAGGGGACACATAGCAGCAGTCAGTGGCAGACGGATGAGCATTCTCCCTCGAATGGCGGACCTGGTCTTCAGACAAACATTGGCCCGACTACAGGTTCCGGTGGCCCAGTGTTTTGAAGAGGCTGACCGGGAGATAGCTGCCCTGGCAGCAGAATGGCGGTGCCCGGTTCTGTCCTATGACAGCGACTTCTACATCTTTGACTTACCAGGTGGACTTTTGCCTTATGCTCATTTCCATTGGAAGAAGGTGAAACAGAGCGGTTCTCTGAGCTTCATCTCCTGTAGGAGGTACTACTCCTCCAGCTTCTGCATCTTCTTTGGACTCCAGCCCCAGCTCCTGCCTACCTTTGCTGCCTTGGCTGGTAACGACTATGTGAAGCTGAAAGTGGTCAAATGGGATGACTTTGCCCCACCTGGCACAGAGACCCCCAGCCGTCTGGAGGGGCTGCTCTGCTGGTTGAAGAACTTTGAGGAGACCCAGGAAGCCTTGGAGGCAGCTCTGGTCCTGATGGGAGTACTGAACGAGAACAAAAGGGAGGTCCTCCAAAGACTACATCTAGGGATGGAGGACTATCAGCTGCGACCGAGCTCTCTGAACAGGTTCTTCCTTCATGGAGTGCCGCCTGAGTTTCCAGCACTGGATGAGGTGATGAAATCCTTATTTCTAAGCCCTGTTTACATCAGAACACCTGTACCTAGAACCTGAATGACCCAAAAACACAGAGCTTGTTAGGACTGATTTAGATCTATACCTAAATGCCAGCTGTACACTCTAAGTAAAGACCTAATGTTAGAATATTCGACAAGTAAGATCATTCTAGAAGTTCTAGATCTGAGTAGAAGTCAGAACTAATTATGGTAACATTGACCAGAAACCAATTTTTAGATTGATTTTCAAGCGTTCTGTTCTCTAGGAAGCTGACCTTGTCCCAAATTGGATGCTGCTGCCTCTGACTCAAGCCCGGCTATCTCCGCATATCCTGGATGTGCTGCGGCTCCATAAGATGGGTCTTGGTTTTTCCATTGAGGATGAAACACTGCCTAGCGCCAACCTGATCTCCAGGCCAGTCCGACAGGTGCTGTATGGGCTGCTGCTGGGCAGGAGGAAGCCCAATCTAGTGGACGAAATCGACAGAGATGGTCTGGAGGTGACATCCATAGAAGTCAAACCAATATTGACCAGAACCAGCAAGAAGCTTGTACTAAGCTCACTGCACAAGGTGATTTCATTCAACTGAAGGCATCAAGTCTGCCATTTGTTTTCAGATATTTCCCTCACTAGAGATTCCATTGAGTAACCATACGAATGGTCTTTCTCCTTTACCATGTCCGTAGGCAGAGCTCTCAGACCGTCTGCAGGTCTTACTGGAAGCTCTGGAAGTGACTGAGGAGTCTCTGAGCCTTCTGCCACCTGAGCTGAAACTCCCAGCAGCCGTGACCTGCTACTGGCTGCAGAAAGCTCAGCCTACTCCAGACCGTACAATGCTAAAGGCGCTGCTGCTGGGAATGTGCAACAGGAGCACATTAAAGTTCACAGCAGGTAACTTTGACCAGGTTATTGATTGATTGATTGATTGATTGATTGATTGATTGATTGATTGATTGATTGATTGATTGATTAGCCTGTGGAGAAATGTACTCATTCCATCAGCTCAAATAGTCAAAGAAGAAGAATGTGCATGGGGTTATATAACAGCATGTTTTAAGAGAAAAATAAGGGTTTATTTTGTTCGAAGTCATTTTTTCATTTATAAACATCTTTGTTATATAAATATTTAGTTTGGAGCTAAATATTTAGCTCCAAACTAAATATTTAGTTTTTCAAATTTACGACAGAGTATTAGGCCAGACTAGAGATTTTTTTTCTATTTCGAGAATAAAATCATAACATTACGTGAATAAAGTTGTAAAATTACAAGAAATAATGTCATAATTTACAAGAAAAAAAGTCACAACAAGATTAAAGTCATAAAGTTAAGAGAATAAAGTTATAAAATTACGTGAATAAAGTTGTAAAATTACAAGAAATAAAGTCGTAATTTACAAGAAAAAAGTCACGAGATTAAAATCATAAAATTAAGAGAATAAAGTCATAACATTACGAGAATAAAGTTGTAAAATTACAAGAAATAAACTTGTAATTTTCAAGAAAAAAGTCACAACGAGATTAAAGTCATAAAACTAAGAGAATAAAGTCATAAAATTAAGAGAATAAAGTTGTAATATTACAAGAAATAAAGTAATTTACAAGAAGAAAGTCACAACGAGAATAAAGTTGTATTTTGACAACTCCAACAGGAAGCACTTTCTTCCCTAAAATAAGGAATTTCAAGCATTATGTGACGTTATGCTTTGACATTGGTTTGACAAATAAGGAAATCCTCCACTGAGTCCAGAGTGCAGCCCAGGACAGAAGGGTTCAGCCTCTTTCTGTTCCGCTCCTTCCTCAGGTAGGGGTCCCTGGAGCATCCAAAACAGGTGTTAGAGCCACCTCAGCTAACTCTTCTTCCTTTTAAGGAAAAGCAGCAACTTTACCCTGAGCCTCCCCCTAAAGGCTAAGGTCTCCATCCATCCATCCATCCATCCATCCATCCATGGACCCCAGTCTCCTTGAACCCCAGTGGGCCTCAGCAGATGGCCGCTCACACTGAGCCTGGTTCTGCTGGAGGTTTCTTCCTGTTCAAAGGGAGTTTTTCCTCTCCACTGTCGCTACAAGCATGCTTAGTGTGAGGGATTGCTGAAGAGTCAATGAGTCGATGCAATCAGCTGGTTTTCCTTATATAGAAAACTTTGAATCAATCTGACTGGATGATCTGGTGAACTGGAAAGTGACCTGAGATGACATGATGTGAATTGGAGCTATAGAAATAAACTGAATAGAATTGAATTATATAACAAGCTAAAGTAAATGTAGTCCAGTGACCCAGCATGTTGGGTCTCCTGTTCAACAACAGTCATTTTATGTAGTTGTTGATTCTGAACTTAGAAGTGTTTTTTTTTTTAAGTTCTTATTTTTCATGTGAACAGGTTCGCATAGGGCTAGTTACCATTTTTGTTCACTTGCATCCACCTTACAAATGGAGTCCCACCCCCGTCCCTCAGTGAGATCTAGAAGCACAACATCTATATCCACCCATTCAGCAAAGATACTGCTACATGACTGTACGTCTTCTTTTGGCATTTGACCAATTAAACGAGCCTTGATATGATATATAAATCAAGAAAAGTAAAAAGCTAATTGAAAAGTTAAAAAGTAAAGTTCCGAAGTTAATAAGCCTTCTTAACAATTGTATTCAGCTTATGTTTGACCAAAATTAAAAATGTGCTTCTATCAATCTCAGAGTGTTTTTCATGTGTTTATTTTTCTTAATATATTTCAGGAAAGTTGGTGTTTCTTATTATTACATTGACATTAATGTTAGCCATCACAATATCCATATTTTTTGAATGTTACAAAGGTAATAAGGTATTGTCCTGGAACCCAGTGACACTATTGGCTTCAAATTTAGATTTTCAAAGTATTTTACTGATTGCCCTATAAAGGGTTAACCGTTTGTATGTCTTTGTTGCAGCTTTGCATAAAAACAGCAGCAAACAGAGGATGGACATAAGTGCAGCTTACGTCTTCAACCAGTGGCAGGTGTCTCTGAAGCACAGCATCCATCTCAACCAGCTGCTGGGCTTCCCTCTGCCAGACCCACGTGTTGCAGAGTGAGTTTCCCAAATTCTTCCTGAATCATCTGGAGGTTATTTTGGTAGAAATACTGATGGAGTTTTTTTTTTGTTTTTTATTGTGCTTCCTTGATGCTTGCCATGTTCGGATTAAGGTGTCTAACCCACA
The DNA here is from genome assembly GCA_030533445.1 of Cyprinodon diabolis. Lineage (NCBI taxonomy): Eukaryota > Metazoa > Chordata > Actinopteri > Cyprinodontiformes > Cyprinodontidae > Cyprinodon > Cyprinodon diabolis. The sequence goes on along the minus strand of CM060064.1, from coordinate 46,396,611 downwards.
TGCAGAAGAAAAGTTCAAAGATTTATTTACAATAAATGTACAAAGTTTGATCTGATCCAGGAGGGGACTTGACTGGTCACGAGTGGGTTCACTGCTGAGGAGGACAGAGAGATCAGTGGAGGTCCGGGTGTTTTGCAGGTTGAGAGTGTTCAGGTCTGTACCTGTTCAGGAGTGGAGCAGAGCTGCAGAGGGGGGGAACCTTGAGGGTCCAGAGGTTGTTGGCAGGCTGAGGGCAGAGGCGGAGGCAGAGCTTACAGAGTGCAGGCAGATCACAGATTAAGTTTCCTTCCAGTAATCTGCTGAGAGCGGGCAGGCAGATACTTGACAGAGGCTGCTCTCCAGAGTTCTACTGAGAACGAGCAGACAGATCACCGGCAGAGAAACTCTCCAGAGTTTCAGGTATTCAGGCAGGATCAACCTGGGAGGCAGAGAGGAGAAAATCGGGATCAGGTTTGGTTCACAAAAGTCAGAGATCACAGACAGGCAGGTTGGCTCAGGCTTGCTAACCGTTACTGGCAAACACTCTGGCACTGGAGTGAAGCCCTCCGCCTCCTTAAGTACAGATCTCCTGATGAGCAGATGGGAGACAGGTGGTGTGGTCGGCTCAGGCTCCAGGAGATCTCGTACGCCCTCTGGTAGAGAAAGTGGACAGACCTCCAGATCCCAACAATGCTTTCATTTCTTTTTTTTTTTTTTTTTGGGTGGGTTTTTTTTTTTTACGTAGTTTCTCTCGTTTTCACTGTTGTACGGCTCTTTGGCCAACCCCTTGTTTTTAATCAGTATGCAGATAAATGTGGTGTTCTGCTCTGATGTTTTTACGAAACAAACTGCATCCTCTGTTAGAGCCATTTCTTATGTTTTGCAGAATTTGAGTTAATTCAAGAAAGTGAGAACTAAATTATTCATATTTAGTAATAAAGAAATGTATTTAAGTATATATAGATGTTTATTTAGATACTGCGGTGCGTTTTGATGGGCTGCTGGTTTGGAGTGGGACTGTCAGGATACAGTTCCTGGGGGCCCCGTAAAACTCTGTTTACATGTATGGTTAATAAAACTATTCCTTATTTGTGCACATTAATTATGTTTTTGATAAAAATGCTTTGGCTAAAATGCCATCAGAACGCTGATAATAGAAAGGAAAAAGGGACAAGAAGAGAGGGACAAAACCTAGAACAGATAATGGATGTCTATTCTATTAACATTTCTGTAGAATGGGTCTGTTTTATGTGTTTTCTTCCCCTGCCTGTCTTTGCCTAGGGCCCCAAATTTCCTAAATCCGCCCCTGGGAGCATCACAGCCTTTTGACCGACACATAGGAATTTTATTTAGATAAGAAGTTAAGAATTAATCCTTTGATTTTACATTTCTTAATTTCACTAAAGAAATAGATCAAACTCAAGTTTCAGAATCAAGACTTTTTATTTCTATTATGTGTCGCATCTGAAAGAACTCTGAGGTTCAAAGCTAGTGAGTCGCCTACCGTCACATCCTCCATGTGTTACTGCAGTCAGCTCTGAACTTAATGCTTCTTTAACTGATTAGAATGAAGGTTCTGAAGGTTTGTGATCTAAGTCCATGTTTTGCATCAGGTTGTACCAGGGGACGTTGGTCCACAAGCTGCTCCACAAGATGAGGTCCGGTGAAAAACTGAAGCCCTTCCTGAAGAGTGACAAGTCCAGTGAGAAGATGTACCGCTCCCTGCTCTCTGTGGTCCTCAAGCACCAGGCTCAGAACTTGGTGTTGGCCTCAGACGACCATCAGAGAGTGACAGCCAGTCAGCAGCAGAGATCGACGCAGCAGCAAAAGCATTTTCTGAAGGACCTGAGCATCGACATGCAGCAGCTGTTCCTGCAGCACCAGGACGAGGAGACAGAAAAAGAAATCAAGGCAGCCATGGAGGTGCAGCAGGAGCTGCGACTGGAGGAGGAGCAGCTTCTGGTGAGAACCCGGTACAGAACCAAGGAGAGGAGCAACAGGTGTAGGAATCCAGAACTGGCCCGTAAAGAGGACTGTCGGGGCTGGGACCTCCTCTGATGGACACTACTTCCCTCTGAACGTTACTGAGATCTTTTCCAGAACCTTTCACTCTGCTGAAGGTTGTACTAGGGGATCGGATGGGTTCTGATGGATTTATTCCCCATCAAGTGTGACTGAATCGGACACCCGGGCTTGTATTTGTAGTCTGAGTGGATCTCTCAAGTAGCAACAAAGGGTTCCATGCAGAAAGTTTGGGAATTGAACCTTCTTGCTGCAAGGCAAGGATTCAAGGATTTACTTAACCTCACACTGAACCTGGTTCTGCTGGAGGTTTCTTCCTGTTCAAAGGGAGTTTTTCCTCTCCACTGTCGCTACAAGCATGCTTAGTGTGAGGGATTGCTGAAGAGTCAATGAGTCGATGCAATCAGCTGGTTTTCCTTAGATAGAAAACTTTGAATCAGTCTGACTGGATGATCTGGTTGAACTGGAAAGTGACCTGAGATGACATGATGTGAATTGGAGCTATAGAAATAAACTGAATAGAATTGAATTAATCTGCAATAATCCTATGAACTGAGAAAAACATTTCTTCTGGTTTTGGTTTCTAAAGTATGAAGCAGCTGATGAGCTGAAGGGAGAAGTTATATTTTTAGCATATTTATAGATGATTGTGAATGATAACGCACTTAAAGGCATGGGGCTTTTAATAATAGATAAATAATCAGAGTTTTAATGTATATTTTATGTTTTTTGAACCAGTTTTTAATCTCGTTTATTTCCCACCTTGTTAAACACTTGAATTTATTTTTTCTGCTGTTAATTAAAGTGTGCATATTTAAAAGCTAAACTGAACATGTATGTCGTGATTTTGGTTCTGTTTAAATTTTCTCTTTGAGTTTTCATTGGTTTTATTTCCATTTTGTTATATAGTTATTTTTTGGTTGTATTTGAGTTCTTATGTATTTCTTGTTTACCCTCTGTTGCCCTCTTGTGTCAGTCTCTACCAACTAGCTCCCTCCTAGATTCTTCTTTCCACACCTGCTACTCCCATTGTTTCTGTCTCCCATATGTACTCCTCCTGGTAAGTCTGGTTCCTTGTCATTTCTTTGCCCTTCATGTGAGTTTTCCCTGAACTTCATGATTTTATTTGTAGACTTCAGAGTTGGACTGGGAGAGTTTTTCAAGCCAGGAGTCAATCATGTGACCAGGTCGCCCTGGTCTTTGAGAAGGAAAGCATACATTTATAAAAATGAAATGCTCAAATTAAAAGATGAAGTTAAATAGTCTTTATTTCATTTACTGTACGTTCCACTTTTGGATATCAATACCTTTCCAGAATCCTCTGTTCACACCTGCTCCCAGTCAGCTCATTAGTCCCGTCTTTGTTCAGTCAGCCATATATACTCTCCCAGTTAGGGATGGGAATCGAAAAGTGGTTCCTGTTCAGAACCGGTTCCATGTGTTCCAATTCCATGGCACCGTTTGGCAGCTCGCTTCATGATTCTCTTAACGATTCCAGCAGCACCAGAGCCTAGCGCTGGGCAGGACGACTTACGTCATGTTTTTTACGCAAGTTACGCACACGGCATTCAGTAAGCAAGTACGATGTGACCAGGCGTAAGTCTAGAAAAGCAAAAAGTTTGGCTTCATTTTAAGGAAGAGAAAGATGGCAACAAGGCGATTTGCAATCATTGCAAAGTGGCGATAACATCTGCGGGAGGAAATACATCCAACATGCAGAAACACCTGCACACACAACATGGCATACATTTTAATTAATGCCGTGTTTTTGATGCTTCTGGACAAAAGCTAAACTTACGACCGAAATGGACGGCAACTCTGGTAGTTAGTAGCTAGTTTATGTCACTAGCTGTGCTTAATGTGGTTCCTAGTAAATCAGATGCCATTTCTGGAAATAAACCCATTTCCTACCTCTCTTTGGGTTATTAAACATGCTACGAAGTTGCTCCGCAGTTCAGGGAGTGAGAGAAAGGTAACGCTCGTTTATTTCAATCAGGGGGAGATGAGTTTATTGCCCGAAATTGTACAGTAATTCTTTTTTAATAAACTGATTCCTTCTCCATTAGATCTAGATGACTGTGAGGAGATGGGTAGCCTGGCTGGACCAGAGGCTGAAGCTCCCGCTCACTGCCTTCTGTTTTCACCGAGGCAGGCAGAGATAGAACGTCCCAGAAGAAGGTAGACCAATGTCACTGTGCAGTTACCAGGTTCATTGTTAACAGAATCGATTAGAGAATCGATAAGAATCGAATCATAAAAATTTTATCAATACCCAACCCAACTCCCTGTGCAGTTCGTCAGTGCTGGTTCTTTGTCTTTTCCTGGCTCCTCATGTTTGTTTTCCCTAAAGTCTCCAAGGTTCTGGTTTTTCTGTATTTTTGTTATGTTGGATTTTTGGATTCCTGCCTCAGTTGCCTGTGAGTGCTCAATTAAATCTTCAAGAACTGACCTCTCCATTTGGGTCCTCAAAACCTCAACCAAACCCTGACAATAACTTTACTGCAAAAATAAATCTGTTTGGCTGCATGCTCCTTCTCCAGCGCCTTCTTTTTTTCTCTCTCTCCTCTCTGCACCACCTGTCCTCTTCCTTTAACCACGTTTGTAGACAGAGTCCATTGCTTCTTAAGGCCTGGTTATCCTCCCACAGCAGTGTGTCGCAGATATTTTGATTTATGCCCAATATTGAAGCATGGTCTGTGCTATGTTATTCCACACCACAACACAAGAGGGCCAATCAGGAACTAGCTGCGGGTCTAGATACGGCCGAGACGGTGAGGAAGTGGAAAAACGCAAGGAAAAGCAGAGTACTTTTCAATGAAGATAACTTTAAACTAGTCTTAACTTTAAAGAAATACACTCTATACATTGCTAATGTGGTAAATGACTATTCTAGCTGCAAATGTCTGGTTTTTGGTGCAATATCTACATAGGTGTATAGAGGCCCATTTCCAGCAACTATCACTCCAGTTTTCTAATGGTACAATGTGTTGCTCATTGGCTCAGAAGGCTAATTGATAATTAGAAAACCCTTGTGCAATCATGTTCACACATCTGAAAACAGTTTAGCTCGTTACAGAAGCTACAAAACTGACCTTCCTTTGAGCAGATTGAGTTTCTGGAGCATCACATTTGTGGGGTCAATTAAACGCTCAAAATGGCCTGAAAAAGGGAACTTTCATCTGAAACTCAACAGTCTATTCTTGTTCTTAGAAATGAAGGCTATTCCATGTGAGAAATTGCTAAGAAATTGAAGATTTCCTACAACGGTGTGTACTGCTCCCTTCAGAGGACAGCACAAACAGGCTCTAACCAGAGTAGAAATAGAAGTGGGAGGCCGCGTTGCACAACTGAGCAAGATGATAAGAACATTAGAGTCCCCCACCCCTGCAGTTATTCTGCGGGGGGGGGGGGGGGGGGGGGGTTGTTCCATTGGTTACACAAGAAGTTTTAATCGTTTAATCGTTTTCCACATACATTGTTTGTTGCCAAGTAAAGTTAAAATATTTGTTCAGAAAATAAGGCTCTGAGCTTTTCTACAAAATATTACATTGACATTTTTGTTCCTATGTTATTGTCGCTTCAGCGTATTCTAGGTCAATAGATTCCTATAAAACCATCGAAGCAGAAAGCAACAGAAAATAGTCACAGGATGATTCAGTTCAGTGTGTCATTAGTGAACAAGTTAGTTTGGCCAAGCCTGAAATTACAAAGGTAGAGTTGGAAATGTGAATAATATGCAGTAGCTAACCTCTCTTTTTGAAATAATTTTACTTATTGAAGTACATTTATGGTATGTCTTTGTACTGCGCGTTAACTTTAGTGAAATTGCCTATTATCTTGTTTTTAAAACTTAAAATTTAAAAGTACATTTTTATCAAGCAATTAAAATATCAGCTATCAAAGTGAAGTGGAAGGCTGCTGCTGGGCTGCTGAGTGGACTGGTCCTCCATACCCCAGGGCCTCTGAATAAAAAAGGGTGGCATTTTGATAACTTTAAACTAGTGCTGTCAATCAATTACATTTTTTTAATCGCGATTAATCGCATCAATGCCTAAGTTAACTCGCGATTAATCGCATTTTAATCGCACATTTTTTTTCTGATTGAAAATCCTTTAAATACTCTTGATGACATACAAAAAATACATACAGGCTAGGTTTGTGCCAATGTTCTTTTTTTTAATGAAAACAGGTCACAGACACTGATTTATGCCATAGAAACATGGCAAGAAGACGGGAAGCATGTAGCGAAAAATAAGAAATATGTAGCCAAAAAAAAGGCCCTGAAAACAGGCTGATGTAAAAGACAGTCTTTACGGTCAATACAGTCTTTTGAACAAAGACAAGCATTTTACCCCACTGCTATAAAATGTAGTAGAGTTAACATTAGATGTTAATTAACCAAGATAATAATGAACAATTTTCAATCAATACATCAAAATCAATAGACCGACATCACTAGATGGAGGTAGTCTATGCTCTAGAAAGTTACTTTTCAGCCTCTTAACAAAAATGAGAACGCACACACACACACACACACACACCCACCCACCCACACCCACACACACACACACGATACTGACCTGTGGCGTACACAGACAGCAAGAGTGCCGTAGCAGATTTCATTTCACCTCAGTAATCTGTTTTCTCAGCGTATTTCAGGTTGCTACTAGGCACCAGACACTCAACTTGTTTGTTGGTGGTGGGGCTTAAAGAAAAGGCACTAGCGCCACCCAGTGTATGAGCGTCTTTTTCCCTTGAGGAGCTCCGCTCTCGAAGCCTATGGAAAATGCATAGACTGGGGGAAAATAGCCCCGCCTTCCCGCAGGCTGCAGCGGGATGTACTTGGAAAATTGTACCATAAAACCACATAGCGTTAATCTCACGTTAAAAAAATTATCGCCATTAAAATGGCCTCGCGTTAACGCGATAATAACACGATAATTTTGACAGCACTACTTTAAACATCAAAATGCATTATTATTAAGGTCTATTATTTGAGTTAACCTATTTATGAATTATTGGTGGCATTTTGATCATTTTTTTTATTTTTTATTATTATTTCAACAAACATTTACATGAAAAAATACTCTCAGAGAGGATAACAAATGTGAACATGAACGGATAAAGATAAATTGATCATTTTAAATGTCCTCCAAGGATATGTATTATCAGCGTCCATTGGCCTATTACGCTAACCTGACAACAGCCAGATGCATGTCTCGCTCCGCCTAGCTCCACTCACATACATCTGGGAACCCGCCATAGGAACAATATCAGATAGAGTGGACAACACAGAAGAAATAGCAGCATCAATGCTAACGCTTGCTTCCTCAATGCGAGCCGCCATTGTTGTTGGAATCTCACGGTCGCTTCTCCACTCCAGGACACACCCGCCCTGCGTCCTGATTGGACAGACCATAAATTCGGTTGGGGAAATCACTTTCAATGAGCGGGTTCCCAGATGTATGTGAGTGGAGCTGGGTGGAGCGAGACATGCATCTGGCTGTTGTCAGGTTACAATTACGCTCCCTAGTGTCGGAAAAATTGTTCGGTTGGATGAGCCGCGATTGAAAACCACGGTGATCCAGACACTATATACCATCTAAAGCACTTTGAATTCTGCCAATGTGAGCACACATTTATTCACAGGACAGAGGCGGGTCCCTTGGGGTTATTTTAAAGTTTTAAGCCTATAAATTTACCCCCCCCCATTATAATCCTTTCTTATTAATGCCTGAAGTAAATAAGATTAAAAAAGATTCGCCGAAATCTAAACATTTTGGAGCTATTGATAATGAAAGGACAACCTTTTCTAATAAGCACAAAAAAATCTACTTCCATTTTTTCTAATGGCAAAGTGGAACAGGCATCAAAGACCAACGACAAGGACCAACGGCTGAGAGCAAAGGCATTAACCGATGCAGCGTCTACATATGCAACATAGACATATGCAACATAGACATATGCAACATAGACATATGCAGCATCTATGCAGCATCTACAGATGCAACATAGACATATGCAACATAGACATATGCAACATAGACATATGCAGCATCTATGCAGCATCTACAGATGCAACATAGACATATGCAACATAGACATATGCAGCATCTATGCAGCATCTACAGATGCAACATAGACATATGCAACAGACATATGCAACATAGACATATGCAACATAGACATATGCAGCATCTATGCAGCATCTACAGATGCAACATAGACATATGCAACATAGACATATGCAGCATCTATGCAGCATCTACAGATGCAACATAGACATATGCAACATAGACATATGCAACATAGACATATGCATTGTAGACATATGCAGCATCTATGCAGCATCTACAGATGCAACATAGACATATGCAACATCTACATATGCAGCATAGACATATGCAGCATCTACATATGCATTATAGACATATGCAACATAGACATATGCAACATAGACATATGCAGCATCTACATATGCATTATAGACATATGCAACATAGACATATGCAACATAGACATATGCAGCATCTATGCAGCATCTACAGATGCAACATAGACATATGCAGCATCTATGCAGCATCTACAGATGCAACATAGACATATGCAACATAGACATATGCAGCATAGACATATGCAGCATCTATGCAGCATCTACAGATGCAACATAGACATATGCAACATAGACATATGCAGCATCTATGCAGTCTCTACAGATGCAACATAGACATATGCAACATAGACATATGCAGCATAGACATATGCAGCATCTATGCAGCATCTACAGATGCAACATAGACATATGCAACATAGACATATGCAACATAGACATATGCATTGTAGACATATGCAGCATCTATGCAGCATCTACAGATGCAACATAGACATATGCAACATAGACATATGCAACATAGACATATGCATTGTAGACATATGCATTGTAGACATATGCAGCATCTATGCAGCATCTACAGATGCAACATAGACATATGCAGCATCTACATAAGCAGTACATATGCAACATAGACATATGCATTATAGACATATGCAGCATCTACATATGCAACATAGACATATGCATTATAGACATATGCAGCATCTACATAAGCAGTACATATGCAACATAGACATATGCATTGTAGACATATGCAGCATCTATGCAGCATCTACATATGCAGCATCTACATATGCAGCATCTACATATGCAGCATAGACATATGCACTATAGACATATGCAGCATCTACATATGCAACATAGAGATATGCATTATAGACATATGCAGCATAGACATATGCATTATAGACATATGCAGCATCTACATATGCAACATAGACATATGCAGCATCTACATATGCATTATAGACATATTCAGCATCTACATATGCAACATAGACATATGCAGCATCTACATATGCATTATAGACATATGCAGCATCTACATATGCATTATAGACATATGCAGCATCTACATATGCAACATAGACATATGCAGCATCTATATATGCAACATAGACATATGCATTGTAGACATATGCAGTATCTACATATGCAACATAGACATATGCAGCATCTACATATGCAACATAGACATATGCAGCATCTACATATGCAACATAGACATATGCAGCATCTATATATGCAACATAGACATATGCAGCATCTACATATGCATTATAGACATATGCAGCATCTACATATGCAACATAGACATATGCATTATAGACATATGCAGTATCTACATATGCAACATAGACATATGCATTATAGACATATGCAGCATCTACATATGCAACATAGACATATGCATTATAGACATATGCAGTATCTACATATGCAACATAGACATATGCAACATAGACATATGCAGCATCTACATATGCAACATAGACATATGCAGCATCTATATATGCAACAACAGCACAACATCTAGACATTTTACATCTGCTTATTTTTGACACAAATGGAACCCCATAACAGTCAGCAGTCTAATGGGTGTAAAAAACAAAAAAAAAAACAGGTGCCCGTGATGTCAGGAAAGTGAAACTAGAGCAGCTTGTTGTGCTGCTTGATGTTTCAAACACAAACTGAAGATGGGGGTTCAAGGCTTGGACTCCTTCTTAAAAAGTCAGCATGGGATTTATGAAGATGTCAAGTTTAGAAGCAGCCGACTGGTGATCGATGGCTGCAGCCTGACCTACCAGCTGTACTTCAGCTCAGGTGAGACAAAAGAAAATAACTTCACGTTGGTTATCATAGCTCAGGATTTATAGTTGCATTGCACTTACAATACCATCTCTCATCATATGACTCTACAGTGCTGCAAGGCAAGTTTATTTGTATATCACAATTCCCTGCCAAGAGAATTCAAAGTAGTAGTAAACAAAGTTTCTGTTTCTGTGGAATCAGAAATGTTTCGATTCTAATGCAAAATGCAATGACAAAGTTTTTCATTTCATTAAGTATGAACAGGTCTGGGCACCAACCAATTATCAAGAAATAATAACCAAGCAGGTTTCAGCTTCTCTTGTTTTTCTAATGGCTTGTTGAGGCGTGACATCATAGAGCAATAGATGACTGGATTTATCTACCAGTATTCCCAAACAGCAACCTGCACAGAACAAACACAAAGGACTTGCAAAATACAATAACTTATAAACAATATACTTCTACTTTCTGTTAAAATGCATCAGTCAAGCTTTTTAACTAAGCTCATCAAAGTCCAATTAAAGGCTTAATAAGAAAACGAGTAATCTACATGTAACATACCTATACACAGTGTCTAGAAATAAGTAAAAATGTCTTAAATTGTGTGTAATTACCATTAATTTGAGTCAGTAAATTAGATAGTTTGCCAATGGAGTGAGTATTTTTACTCTTAGAATAAGATAATGAGATAATATGCACTTGAAATAAGACAATGCAATCATGTTTTCTTATTTTAAGTGTAAATTGTCTTATTCCATTGGCAAAATGTATCTTTTACCTCCTCATCCAAGAACAAATGCACTTATTTTAAGAAAAAATTACTTATCTAGTTTTCGTTTTTTCCAGTGCAGATAGGGGCTCCAGAGTTATTTTTAACCCAATAGGTAATAATCCAATGTAAATACTCTGAGAATCATATATTAACTTAATTACTAACTGCTGAAGGATCCTATAACATGTCATTATTCACTACTCTAGCATTAAAGGTATTGATACAATAAAATGGAGAAATAAACACTCTAAAATGAATTGAACAACTTAGAATTTACTGGGCTAGAAAATTCTCCTTTAAATAAATCCACATAAAGCTTGCCATTCATTTTCAATATCAACAATGCATTCGTCAGACCTTAAGTAAGTGGGCCCACTCACCCTCAGTCACGCCCTTAAGTCACCTTACTTTAACTTAAAAGTCACTGTTGCAGGCCTGAGTGTTGCTTTGGAGCAGAAAGACCACAAACTTATCGGTCGCTTCACACAAAGAGCAACAAAAATCAATTTAAGATGGTACCTTTTTCTTAGTTTAGAGATGGAGAAAGAGAGCATAACGTTAGAGATTGAACTAACAAACACTGCAGAATGTGAGAACAGAGATAGAATGAAGCAGAACGTCCCTATTTCCTCCAGCAGCCTAAGCCTATAGCAGCATAACAAGTAATGAGAGCAATACTTGATTTTTGCTACCAAAAATGTTTTTACTCACTTTCCCATTGATTAAAATAGGAAGATAATTTTATAGATAATGTAATAATAAAAGCTATTTATTAAATTCAATACAGATAATATTGTTGATAGCTAGTTTTTAGTTTTAGTTTTAAACCTGTAGCCTTAATGTAGACAAAATCTGTGGCCAATTCAGGGGCTATAAATGGCTTAACCTCCGCATATCCATCTGGAAACCTTCCGTTGAAGTAATTTTGGGAAGGGGCAAAAATGCTGGTTAGCTGATTGGCCTATGTTGGTGATAGACGGGCCAAATAAACCAATCAGATCAACGTAGGATATGACGTTGCCTACTAACAGAGCGACGATGAAGAGGAGCCAATTGATAGATCAAACTCTTGCCAAAACCAGTCGGGAGAAGAGCAAAAACATCTTTTCCTCTGAGAAAAGCCTCCACAGCAGTGTTTTGCTCTTCTTTCAGTGAAGAAATACTCTGTAATTCCGATAAAACTTGCTCGATAGCCACGCTAACGCTAGTTTCATCGGCTGAAGCCGCCATCTTCTTTAGACCGAACTGTCGCGCTTCTCGTTGCGTCACACCTCAACCCGCCTCAAAGCCAACGCTGATTGGACGTTCGTTTGGTGAACGACTCCAAATTTTCTTTAACAGAGAGTCTCCGGACTGATCTGCGAGTGAAACCTTGAAAGCTCGCGAGATCAGGATGGTCTCACGAGGCTAAAAAATGTCACCAGCCACGTTAATAGGCTAGTGAGGTCACACTGAGTTGACCAAATTCAGAAGGTCAAATACAACCAATAAATGCTCCCAGTCTTCCCCAGATTTACAGGATGGCTCCACACTGGGCTTTATGAGCTATCCTATCCTTAATTGCCTGTCAAATAGAAGAATAATGGGGGATAAGAGCGGCAAATACCGTGATAAATGCTTAATAGATTTAACTTTCTGATAAAATAATAACTTTTAAGATGTTAAATCTCCAGTGTGTAATAATTCCAGGCATTTAGGGATGGAAATGTAATATATCATCCATAAATATGCTATTTTCGTCTACGAACTGAAAGTCTAAATCTTCATGTTTGTGTTGCTTTAGAAATTGTAATTTATGAATAACACAGGGGCGGATCTTGCATTTATGGAGCCAGACATCTTTGAGCTACGGCAGCTCAGAGCTGCCAAACTACTGACTGTAGAGATCATCATTACGCTCCTATGTGACTGTGGCAAGTTAGACCAATATAAAATCTATATCCTACACAGACGTATAAGATCATTTTTAGAAAAATATCTATGTAAAAAGACTTTGTCATCACTTGACAAGATATGTCATACGGATGTTGTACCATGAGGGCCTTGGTATTGTTGGAGAGGGAGAACTGGTGACTGTTGCAGCAGTCAGCGTTCTGACCCTTAGATGTCACTGAAACGTACAAAATATAGCTTTAAATACAAAAATATATTCATGTCTGACTCTAGTTATTGTTGGACAGGTGTACCTAATAAAGTGGCCGGTGAGTGTATACCTAAAACTAATACGTTTGCAGTGATTTAATGGATTTAGCGTTAATCAGTAGTGTGGGAGTGGCCATTTTTGCCCAAATATAGTAGCCCCTCCCTCCTGCCATCTTCCAGCAGTGACGTCACGGTGCGGTAAGCCTAGCGCCATTCTCCCCGCTTTACAAGCTAAATCAATGGGAACTACTAGACACATCTGCAATCAACAACAATTATTGAAGATTTCCAGAGGACTTCACCATTGAAATTCACCAGAGCTATAGTGAAACTGACAATGCCCACGTGCATGGCAGCTGGATGCTGGAATACATCGGGTAAAAGTGAAAAAAGAGTTATTCCACCTTTCTGATTCCTGATCCTCCACGGACGGGTTGGTCGTTGGATCGCCAACTTGAAGAGGGAGGATTTGCCATCGAACTTCTGGCCAGAGAAGAAACCCGTAATATGTAGCCAACATTTGGAAGAAGAATGTTTTCAAGATGACTTGGATAATAGCGCGTTGTGACAAACACCAGATACAGCACTGGGACTTGATCAACAGCCGATACCGCACCGAGACGTCACAAACCAGTAGGTGGCAGTAGTGTTCTTTGACAAACATGGATGCCTCCAGTAAAGCACATTCAGATTTCAATTCAATTCAGTTTATTTATATAGCGCCAAATTCACAACACATGTCATCTCAAGGCACTTTACAGTTCAACCAGATCATACAGTCAAATTGATACAAAGTTTTCTATCTAAGGAAAACCAGTTGATTGCATCGACTCATTGACTCAAATACAATCCCTCACACTAAGCATGCTTGTAGCGACAGTGGAGAGGAAAAACTCCCTTTTAACAGGAAGAAACCTCCAGCAGAACCAGGCTCACTTTGAGCGGCCATCTGCTGAGGCCCACTGGGGTTCAAGGAGACAGAAGCAGAGATACAAAAAGCAGCTGTAAAAGGCGGCCCCGTCCAGGAAACACACAGCCAGGCAGACGAGCTCCAAGGCAGCTCCCATGCCAGAGGATGAAGAGAGCACATCCACCCAGCCACGGCCAGAGAAACAGGACCACACTGGAAAACAGGCCAATCTCCAACATCTACAAACAAGGGTGTTGATGGAAGCAGCACAGCTGATGTTTCTTTCCTGGATGACGTCACAGCCAAACAGGAACAGACGAGGCAAAGCTACTCTGAGGAAAAGCAGAGAGAGCAGAAGGTTAGAGATTGAACAAACAGATTCTGCAGAATAGGAGAGCAGAGAGAGAATGAAGCAGAATGATGAAATGGGGGTCCCTATGTCCTCCAAAAGTCTAAGCCTATAGCAGCATAACTTTAAAGACAGCTCAGGATAATCTGAGCCACTCTAACTAGAAGCTTTATCAAAAAGGAAAGTTTTAAGCCTAGTCTTAAAAGTAGACAGAGTGTCTGCCTCACGGACTAAAACTGGTAGTTGGTTCCACAGGAGAGGAGCCTGATAACTAAAAGATCTGCCTCCCATTCTACTTTTAGAAATTCTAGGAACCACTAGTAAACCTGCAGATTGAGAGCGAAGTGCTCTGTTAGGAACATAAGGAACAATCAGATCTCTGATATCAGATGGAGCTTGGCCATTTAAGGCTTTATATGTGAGAAGGAGGATTTTAAATTCTATTCTGGATTTAACAGGAAGCCAATGAAGAGAAGCCAGGATAGGAGAGATATGATCTCTCTTTTTAATTTTCATCAGAACTCTGGCTGCAGCATTTTGGATCAGCTGAAGGCTTTTAACTACAGTTTGTGGACTTCCTGATAGTAAAGAATTACAATAGTCCAGCCTTGAAGTAACAAATGCATGGACTAGTTACTCAGCATCACCCCTGGACAGGAGATTTCTAATTTTTGCAATGTTCCTCAGATGAAAGAAGGAAATTCTAGAAACCTCTTTGATCTGGGATTTAAATGACAGGTCCTGATCAAAAATAACACCAAGATTTTTTACTTTATTATCTGAAATCAGTTTAATCCCATCCAAATGAAGTGACTGGCAAATCAGCTTCTTTTTCAGAGACTCTGGTCCAAAGAGTATAACTTCTGTTTTGTCTGCATTCAGAAGCAGAAAGTTTTTATGTCTTCAAGACATGCCTGTAATCTATGTAATGGGTTAGCTTCATCTGGATTATAGGCAGATATAGCTGGGTATCAGCATAACAGTGGAAATTAATCCCATGCTGTCTAATAACTCTACCAATTGGGAGCATGTATAAAGTAAAGAGAATTGGTCCTAGCACTGATCCCTGTGGTACTCCACAGGTAACCTTTGAGTGTGTTGAAGATCTATCATTAACATAAACAAACTGAATTCGATCAAATAGATAAGATTTAAACCAGTCTAGTGCTGTTCCTTTAATTCCAACAAAATATTCAAGTCTTTCTAAAAGAATATTATGGTCAACTGTATCAAATGCAGCACTAAGATCCAACAGGACGAGCACAGATACAAGTCCATTATCTGAGGCCATGAGAATATCATTAGTGACTTTCACCAGAGCTGTTTCAGTGCTATGATGAGCTCTAAAGCCAGACTGAAACTCTTCAAAAAGTTCATTATGGTGTAAGTGATTGCAAACTTGTTTGGCAACTACTTTCTCAAGAATTTTGGATAAGAAAGGAAGATTGGATATAGGACTATAATTAACCAAGTCATCTGGGTCAAGAGACGGTTTCTTAAGCAGAGGTTTAATTACAGCAACCTTAAAAGCTATAGGTACATATCCCTGTAACAGAGATGGATTAATCACATCTAAAATGGAGGAGGAGATCAAAGGGAATACCTCCTTAAATAACCTGGTTGGAACTGGATCTAACATACAAGTTGAAGGCTTAGATGAAGACAATAATTTTGCTAATTCAGAAAGTTCAACTGGATCAAAGCAGTCTAAACCCGGTTCAGATTCCATGACTACCTCAGGTACAATCGCGGATAGAGGAGTGCTTATGATCTTATTTTTAATAAGATCAATCTTATTTATAAAGAATCCCATAAAATCATTGCTGCTAAGAGCAGGTGGAATGGACGGTTCAACAGAGCTATGGCTCTGGGTGAGTTTGGCAACTGTATTAAAAAGAAATCTAGGATTATTCTTATTCTCCTCTATTAATGAGGAGAAGTATGCTGCTCTTGCTTTACAAAGGGTCCTCTTATACAGCAGTAAACCATTTTTCCAGACTAGGAAGGACTCCCGCAGGCCTGTGGAGCGATATTTTCTCTCCAGTTTCCTAGCATTTTGCTTCAAAGTACGCAGCTCTGCATTAAACCAAGGAGCAAGCTTTCTATTTTCAACGGTTTTCATTTTCAAGGGAGCTGCGTTGTCTAAGGCAGTACACAGAGAACTAGCAACCCCATCAACAAAATCATCAACCTGTGAAGGGGAATAAGCTATGCTTTTGCACTCTGCAGCACTGCTCAGCGACACAGAGGAGAGAGAAAGTGAAGCAGATTCTTTAAAATTGCACTATCTGATAAAGATCTACTAAAATTGAACCTTCTTTTGGGGGAGGAGAACTCTGTTAAAGTAATCCTGAAGGTTATTAGAAAGTGGTCAGAGAGGACAGGGTTGTGAGGAAATACTGTTATTTCTTCACATTCTATGCCGTATGTCAGCACAAGATCCAAAGTATGAAGATGAGAATGTGTGGGACTATTCACATTTTGAACAAAGCCAATAGTGTCTAAGATAGCATTAAAGGCTGCTCTTAAGCTATCGCCTTCAATGTCAGCATGGATGTTAAAATCTCCCACTATGATGACCCTGTCAGTATTTAATACCAAATCAGAAAGGAACTCTGAAAACTCATCTAAACATTCAGAGTAAGGACCTGGCGGACGATACAAAGTTATAAAAAGAAGAGGTTTTCTTGCCTTGAAATTTGGATCAGGGAAATTAAGGGTTAAATGTTCAAAGAGTTGTAGGTATTAACTGTTTTGGGAGTAATCAGTAAGTCAGACTGGAAGATTGTTGCTACTCCTCCTCCTCGCCCAGAACTTCTGGGTATGTGAAAATTTAAATAGCTTGAAGGAGTTGCCTCATTTATGCTCACATAATCCTCTTGCTGCAGCCAGGTTTCTGTAAGGCAACACAAGTCAATGTGATTATCACAAATCAAGTCATTAACTAGCAGACTTTTAGAGGAAAGCGATCTTATGTTAAACAGACCGCATTTAATTGTTTTAACTTTTTCCCCAATTGGAGTTATTTTGATTTTAATTAGATTATCATGATTTACTTCTTTGGGAATCTTTGCTAATTTATTAGATTTTGGTCGTGGGCAAGACACTGTCTGGATGGAGTAAAGAGTGGGTAACAGTAGAGAAGCTGCAGAGATGTGTGTTAAACTACAAATATTCTCAATTAAAAACACTGATCATTTATTAAATAAAATGTAAAAATTTCATATTTAAAGTACTTTCAGAAGTTTGAATTCTCTTAGCATTAGCAGGTGTCATGGAGGCACAATATAGCATATTTATAAAGACTATGTGAAAACATTTAATGCTTGTTAAGCTAAAGAAGCCTGTTGGGACAACAGACAGAGTTCTGGTCCTGGTGTCAGTTAAGCAGTAGGCTTCTGGATCTGATAAGGTGTTAGATGTTAAGTTTCTGGTCCTAGTCAGCAGTCTAATCTTTTTGTTCTTGGGTTATTCCATCCAGGTCTGGACCAGAATCATGGTGGGGAGTATGCCGCCTATGAGAACCTGATTGAGAGATTCATCACAGCTCTCAGAACCTGTAAAATCTCTCCGTTTGTGGTTCTAGATGGAGGTTCTGTTATTTCGAAGGCGAAAACTGCAGTAAAGAGAGCCAAAAACCGAATCCACAAAAGCAACAGAGCAAGCATGAGTGGGAAACACAAAGACATCCTCCCCAAGCTGGCAGACATAGTCTTCAGACAGAAGTTGGCCCAACTACAGGTTCCGGTGGCCCAGTCCATCAGCGAGTCTGACCAGGAGATAGCTGCCCTGGCAGCGGAATGGGAGTGCCCAGTGCTGTCTAATGACAGTGACTTCTATATTGTTGACTTACCAAAGGGATTCCTGCCTTTCTCGTATTTCCAGTGGAAACAGAACGGTTCTCTGAGCTTCATCCCCTGTAGGAGGTACAAGTCCTCCAGCTTCTGTCGCTTGTTTAGACTCCAGCCCCAGTTCCTGCCTACCTTTGCTGCCTTGGCTGGTAACGACTACATAGAGTGGGAAAAGATCAACTGGGATCAATTTGTCCCACCTGGCACAGAGCCCCACGGTCGTCTCAGAGGGCTGCTTCACTGGCTGAAGAGGTACCAGGAACCAGAGGAAGCCTTGGAGGCAGCTCTGGACCTGATAGGAGAACCGAACGAGAAAAAAGCGGAGGTCCTCCAAAGACTACATCTGGGGATGAAGGCCTATCAGCTGCGACCGAGTGCTCTGAGCAGGTTCTTCCTTCATAAAGAGCTGCCTGAGTTTCCAGCACAGGTGATGAAATCCTTATTTCTAAACCCTGTTCTAGAACACATGTAGCAAAACCTAAATGACCCAAAAACCAAAAGCTTGTTAGGACTCCAGGCCAGGAGGCTATGTTTTTAGGAGAGTTTGTGTGAGTGTTTGTAAGTGTATCAGATTTGATCTGATCTAGACCACAGACCGATGAATGGCTTTCAGTGAATCTTCTTCTCAATGATCTCTAAGCCAATCTCTCTTCTGCAGGTAGCGGATCGCGTTCCAAAATGGATGCTACTCGCCCTGGCCCAAGTCTGTCTCAGTCGATTTATTCTGGACAAAATGCTCAAGATATTCGGAGAGGTAAAAAGTACTTAAATGAGTTCCACAATTTATTTACAAACAAAAAAAACATCGGGACCAATAAAAAAAATAAAAATAAAATGAGGATTAAAGGATAATGAAAAGTTGAAAATGTCCCCCAGTCTTTTATGCTGGTTTGGAGAGAAGGTGCGAAGCAATTGAAATGCTGCCTGCTAATAGAGATTATACCATCAGGAGCAATAATCAGGGTCTCTGTATGTGAAGAATGAGCTTTTCACTTACCACTGAGCTCTATGTAGTGCCTCTGGCAAGGAGAAGAATCAGGCAGCTTGTATGGGACACCTGCATATATATCAGTAAAACTGAGCTACGGTTAGGCTAACAGAATGAGAGTATAAAATAACTCTTACCACAAGAAGGCTTGATCAGCGTTTAGTTTAAAGCGCATCATTCAAGCGCGCATCCATATGCAGCTGGCGTGCTGCGCCAGCAAACACCGAGGTCTGAACCGGA
This sequence comes from Cyprinodon diabolis, assembly GCA_030533445.1. NCBI lineage: Eukaryota > Metazoa > Chordata > Actinopteri > Cyprinodontiformes > Cyprinodontidae > Cyprinodon > Cyprinodon diabolis. The sequence goes on along the minus strand of CM060064.1, from coordinate 46,377,152 downwards.
AGGACAACATGATGACCAGGTGAGGGAGGGCCCTTTATATACAGACAGCGCCACGACCAATTGGATCGGAACTTGTATGGTGCGTTCAAAGCCCGCAGGGCATACTGCCACATTTAGTTACCAGAGGTTGTTTTTAAGCCGTTGTTTATTGTTTGATTTCTTTTCAACACTGGCTGAGGTCAGATTATTTTTAATGATTGGAGGCTCTAAAACAACAATGCAGCTGTATATCATCAGCATGGATGATAAAATAGATTATCTTAACCAGTGGTCTTGTAAAAAAAAATAAAAATAGGGGGCATGCTGGACTTTGTTGTTTTTTTTTGTAGCATACATAACCTAATTAATATAGTCTATTGACCTAAAGCAATATGCATGGTCTGGTTGTTACATGTCAGGTACGGTCATTGACTTTGACCAAGGCACCTTAAAGTAGAACTGCATAATTAGCGCTGGCTATCAGTGCCCCTACATAGTTAGCATGGCTATCAGTGCCCTACATAGTTAGCATGGCTATCACTGCCCCTACATAGTTAGCATGGCTACCACTGCCCCTACATAATTAGCGCTGGCTACCAGTGCCCCTACATAGTTAGCATGGCTATCACTGCCCCTACATAATAAGCACTGGCTATCACTGGCCCTACATAGTTAGCATGGCTATCACTGCCATACATAGTTAGCATGGCTATCTCTGTCCCTACATAGTTAGCGCTGGCTATCAGTGCCCCTACATAGTTAGCATAGCTATCACTGCCCCTACATAGTTAGCATGGCTATCACTGCCCTACATAGTTAGCATGGCTGTCACTGCCCCTACATAGTTAGCGTGCCTATCACTGCCCCTACATAGTTAGCATGGCTAGCACTGCCCCTACATAGTTAGCATGGCTATCAGTGCCCCTGAATAGTTAGTATGGCTATCAGTGCCCCTACATAGTTAGCATGGCTTTTACTGCCCCTACATAGTTAGCATGGCTATCAGTGCCCCTACATAGTTAGCATGGCTACCACTGCCCCTACATAATAGGCACTGGCTATCACTGGCCCTACATAGTTAGCATGGATATCACTGCCCTTACATAGTTAGCATGGCTATCTCTGTCCCTACATAGTTAGTGCTGGCTATCAGTGCCCCTACATAGTTAGCATAGCTATCACTGCCCCTACATAGTTAGCATGGCTATCACTGCCCTACATAGTTAGCATGGCTGTCACTGCCCCTACATAGTTAGCATGCCTATCACTTCCCCTACATAGTTAGCATGGCTAGCACTGCCCCTACATAGTTAGCATGGCTGTAACTGCCCCTACATAGTTAGCATGGCTATCGCTGCCCCTACATAGTTAGCATGGCTATCCCTGCCCCTACATAGTTAGCATGGCTATCACTGCCCCTACATAGTAAGCATGGCTATCACTGCCCCTACATAGTTGGCATGGCTACCACTGCCCCTACATAGCTAGCATGGCTATCTCTGCCCCTACATAGTAAGCATGCCTATCACTGCCACTACATAGTTAGCATGGCTATCTCTGCCCCTACATAGTAAGCATGCCTATCACTGCCACTACATAGTTAGCATGGCTATCTCTGCCCCTACATAGTAAGCATGGCTAGCACTGCCATAAGATGACAAATACTTATGTTAATAAAGACAATATATGCAATGATGAGATATGTATATATATATATATATATATATATATATATATATATATATATATATATATATATATATATATATATATATATATATATATATATATATATATATATATAATAACAAATATAACAGAAATAATAACAAAAAACAATTGTTTATTCAGCATTGAACCATTGTGTCTCTTACGTACAGTATACCGTGTCCTGCTTATTCAAGGTTTCTTCACCTCTATGCCTCCACATAATAACCCATCAAATCAAACACATAAAACAAAATCTTAGATATTTTAACCATTCATTCCAGATGTTACTAATGTTGATCATTTCTCTCGGAGAAGAGAACTTTTTAAATGATTTTGCGTATGGAAAGATTTAATAATCTCTGGAAGAAAGAGATTAATTTCTAAAACACATAAGATTATATTTGCTCATAATAAAGGAATTAAGAAATGAATTATAAAATCAATTATGTATTACTTTTTATTCTTAACCTTTAAATATCCTTTTCTACAAGGTTCTTAGTGTTTTTCAGTGTGCTGGAACATTCTATTGTTAATCCTTCTACAGGCTGTAAAACAAGCTATGATGGAACCGGGTGGAACCAGCAACCCTGATTGTCGTTCCCAAGAACCGCCTCTTCCTTCTGCTCAGGTAATGTTTAAATATTCCCTAATATCCCAGAATGAGTAAAGCAACCAGTGTTTCTTTTCCTTTAGCTCAAATTTTGACCAATTCAGATTTCAAATTCAGCCCAACAGGAACCAGAGCCGTCCACAAAGGGTGGAACCTGAGTTTAGTAAAGTAGAGTTTTCATCTGATCAGACCTCTTCAGTCACGGAGAACTGTATTTTTTTCATGTTATAAAAAAAGGCTCAAATGGTCCAACAGCAGAATATTAATAAAAACTATATTTCGTGTCCAAATAGATTAGAATAGAAGAGAACAGACTAAAATAGAAAACAGAATAGAATACAACTAAAAAAAGAATAGCGTACAATAGAATAGAATGGATCAGAATATAGAACGCGTACACAATCAAACAAGACTAAAATACACAAAGCAGAACACCAAAAATAGAAGCTAGTTTAGAAAGTAAATAAAAAAACACGACTGTTGTAAAAACAAAGAGAGTAAGTTTCAAAAGAAAAAGTAAAAACAGCCCATCTACAAAAAAATGGAGTAACTGCACATAAAGATTGAAACTGTGCAAACAGCATGGTTGAAAACACTCACTTGGCCGGTTTGGACGAGACATGGTCCTGAAGTCTAACGGCAGCTGGGAGGAAGGATCTATGTCAATGTACCTTAGTGCACCTAGTGGGCAGCGGTCTATCAGTTGTGCAAGAGTTTGTGCCTTCATGTCGTTGCCGATAGGAAGACGTTACTTGGATATAACCTAACGGAATATCTTCAGAACGGCTCCAAATGGCACAAAACTCATATGGGTGAATAGAACATGATGGAATAACCTAAAATCAAGGGCCCAATGGAAAAATACAGAAGTTCCCCTTTAAGTACACTTTTTAGGTATATATACTTACTCTATTACTTATTTTTCCTCCTACTTCTACTCATTACATTTTCACACATGTATCTGTACTTTCTATTCCTTACATTTTTAAAACAAATGTTCCTCGTTACTCATGACTTCGTTTTAATGCAGAGGTCAGGGATTAGTGGACAGCGGTCCGGTGTTATGCCCAAAAGTGCGTCCCTGCCGAGATATGCATCCCCAGTCGTGGGAACGTGCCTCGCTCTGTACAACTGCGACTATCGACGAGGAAAATAGATTAAAATATGACCAATGGAGCTAGTTGTTGTTATAATAATGATATAAAAAAGTTTAAATATTCCTCTCATGGAAAAGAAATTGTGGTTATTTGGCAGATTCATTTACAAAAGTATGGGTGTTATGAACAACATTCAATCCAAAGATTTTGTCCGAGGTACGGCTGATTTATTTGTTGCAGTCTATCGTTATTCACACACAACAATAAACAGTGATGCCGACGTCGGTTTTAAAACTGCAAAGCTTTGTCTGAAGCGGAAAATCAAACGTGCATCTACACAGCACAGCATTTACAGGCCAGTGTGATGCATTCACGAGCATCCGATAACTATGGTGCATTCAGGAGCATGGGACATTTCACACCTACAAGGAAAGAGAGATAAACGGAACAGAACTTAACTCATACAATAATGGATTTAAACATTGTGGGCTTTCTTACTATACTGAATTCTCTATAATTGTATTTCTTTTTGTTCTGATTATGCGCATCTGCTAGCTTTTTATTCTAAATAATATATAATATTACAGCAGCAAATTATTTACGTTTTTCAAAAGCCTGTTTACAAGCTCCAAATGAGGCTTCAGATCAGACAGTGATAATTACGCTGTCATTGTTTTACAGGCAGAATTAGCATTTGCTGATTCTTGTCCTTTAACTACTGATGGATATACAGTGTGAACTCCTCTGAGATAGCACGGGATGCCATTTTTGGCAATTTCAATTTTTTAAAATGAAAAATTCAGTGTATAACTGAATGCATAAATACCTCACTTAATTTCAGTGTTAAATTCTGTTTAAAGTAACAGATCATTAAAAATGTTGATGATTTTCTTTATTCTGACCCTGCTGATTTTTAATTGGTTACCCCTGGTTTAATTGTTTGAAATAATTTTAAACTGAAAATCTGAAAGGAACCCCTGCAACCTGCAGCAGAACCATCCATTTTAATCCGTCCCAGTCCTGACTCTTATGTGGTTGACTTTTGTTTTTCTTTCTTGTGTAGATTCTCTTCTTTTGCTGCTGACATTGTTGTTTAAATCTTAAGTCAACCACTGTTGGATATTTCTATTAAATTATACTTTATTAATCCCTGAAGGGAAATTCATTTTCTGGTTAGGTCATTATTTTGTGTTTGTTTTTTTATGCATCCATAGATATATTTCTGTGTAAGTTGGACTTCCTCCTTCAGCTGTTCTTGCCTTTCTTTCTCTGCCTGAGCTGCGGCTCATTTCTCCCGATTACTTCCATGCCTCAGAATATAAGCGCTTCGTTCTCGTTGTCCTCTACTGATCCTTCCGTTATCACACAACTTTTTTCTTACTCCACGTTTTGTTTTTCATTATGAAATTTCCTCCCTTAACTCTACCTATCTCACGCGCAGGCAGTGGACCGTGGTGCTGGTGTGAATGAGATCTCCAGACCGATCCGACAGGTGATGTACGGGCTGCTGTTCGGGGGAGAGAAGTTAGTTCACGTGGAGGAGTTTGACAAAAACGAAGACAATGAGCTGATATCCATCGAAGTAAAACCAGAATTAACCAAAACCAGTAAAAGGCTCCACCTTGAAACCTTGCCCGAGGTGATGCTGCATTTATGCAATTCCTGTTTTAAATGTTTTCATCTGTGGCTGTCAATCAGTAGTTTAAAAAAAACGTACTGATGGTCTATCTCGTGCACCATCACACCAGGCAGAGCTCTCGGACAGACTGCAGGTCTTACTGGAAACTCTGGGAGTGACCGAGGAGTCTCTGAGCCTTCTGCCACCTGAGCTGAAGCTCCCAGCAGCCGTCACCTGTTACTGGTTTCGGAAAGCTCAGCCTACTCCAGACTTCACAGAGCTAGTGGTGCTACTGCTGGGAATGTGCATCAAGAACACACCTACATCCACAGAAGGTAACTGGAACCAGTCTGCCAGTTCTGAAGTTGGGTCCAATCATTCAGAGGTTAGATTGTTTGGAACGTGTGGAGTTAGGAAGCTGAGGCGGAGGCATTTATTGCAATGTATTTAACGACCTCGGACAGAGAGATAGAGCTCTCTGACTGAGGCATTTCAGTACATATATTTGGGAAGGAGTCCCAAATGTAAGGAATACCTTACAAAATCACACACACTCCTGGGGAACCAACCCACACCCTGCATAAAGAACTTTCTCACATCTGAACATTTGGTTATTCCCAAGAAAAAAAAACACTTCAATTCATCAAGGACATACGTTTTAGCCAGATAAACACTCAGCACTGGTCTCTCGTTCACGTCATGAAGGAGACTAGAGTAGGGAGGCAACTGCTTTCTGTCATCCCCAATCTTTATTTCCATAACTTGACTCCAGCATACAGACTGGTAAAAGACTTCTAAACAATCATCTCTATTTAGGCAGAGGAAAGGCACACTCAGAATATTTGATCTCAGAAATAGGCCAAGAAAAAACCTGCTTCCACAGGAGATAATACAGTGTGATACAGCATTGGTCTACTTCCTGTGGTTCTTTGATCAGGAAATCTAAGCTCAACTTTTTTTTACCTCTCTTGCAGCCTTGAAAACAGAAAAGCAGAATGTGGTTTCCGCTTTCAAGCAATGGCAGACTTGTCTGCAGGACAGCATCCGTCTGAACCAGCTGCTGTGCTTCCCTCTGGATGAACCAGAAGTTGCACGGTGAGAAGTTTCCCACAATCTGAACCGGTTTCCTGAGGTTTCGATATTTCTGTAAAATGTTTTTTTTTCTGAAGATCCTGCAGAGATCCAGTCCTTGGGCCTTAACTTCAGTTCTTGTGTTAAGTTAAACATGTATTCATCACGTAAAAGGTCTTTTTGGACTATTTCAGATGCACCTTCAGACGGAGTTTCATCCTTTTAGGCTACGTTCACATTGCAGGCCTTGATGCTCAATTCTGATTTTTTTGTGAAATCCGATTTTGTTTTTTCGCGTTGCCATTCACATTTCCAAATATATACGACTTCTATGTGATCTCCTGTGTTAACTGCAGTCATACAACGCAAGTGTCCCGCATGAGCAGTAGAGGACGCAATGACATCACAGGACAGCGTGCTCTGTGTTTACGGAAGTTGGAGCACATCTAGCGATCTTTCCTAACCATAAAAACGCAAACTTTTCAAGATGGTTAAACATAAATACTGCTCTCCGCATCATCGTCTGCCACGGTTGACGTTTTTCTTGCCGCTTCTTCATAGCAAGACCAAGAATAGTGACATTTGTCGGGTATTAATGGCGTTCAGGTCGGATGAATGCGACCTAGCCCGTTCAGACACAGGTCGCATTTGAAAAGATCGGATTTGTATCGGATTCAGGACCACAGAGCCAAGTGGCCTGGGTCGATTTTGAAAAAATCGGTTCTGTGTTGCTCAGACTGCCATGAAAAGATCAGATCCAGGTCAAATATGGGCCAAAAAATCGGATTTGTGTCACTTCAGGCTACATCATCTGCTGCTGGAAAGCAGAAAACCCAGATTGATTTATTTATGCTGAAATTAAATCTGAGAATGCAGGAAGAACCAACACTTCTCTTGTTCAGAGAACAGATCAAGATGCAGGGATCACGGTGGGCGATGCACCTCCTCTTACCTGCTGAGACGTATCAGAACCCTGCAGGAAAGTCAAGCAGAGGTTTGTCTATCGCTGGGATTTGAATCCAACTAGTTGCCCTGATGGAAAATACATTTTATTTCATTACTGTTGCAAAAAAGCATGTTTTGTAAATGGAAGTTTGAAGAAAGAAAAAATGCAATCCAAAAGTAAAACTTTAAAACACCTTTTCAGAGGTCCTTTACTGTTTTCCTTTTTTCCTAATATATTTTTCATATTTAATTTTGTTAATTTTTTTTTTTTTCAAATGCTTACCTTTTCACAGATTATTTATGTTATTTCAGTTTGGTTTAAATCGAGTTTTAGGAATTAAATTATTTTAAGTTTGGATTTTCCATATCAATCTTTTCATCCCTGGGGGCGGGGGGGGTTTCTCTGGCATGTGGAGCATTTCCTCTGGTATATAATGATATCAACCTTTTTAAATCTCATTTAGAACAAAACACATCTTGTCTTTAAACACATTTATTGAAGGTGTTGGTCTGAACTTATTTTTGCTGTTTTTTGTTTTGTAATCAGCGTAGGTAATTTTGTTTTTTCCTCTTTTATATTTTCATCCTTGTGCTGCGGAAAGAGGATTAGGGCCACTGGAAAAAAAAAAAGTTAACTGATTTTTTTAATTTTATTTCAGTATAGTATGGGAAAAAATTCAGAATTCTGACTTTAATCTCAGAATTCTGACTTTAATCTCAGAATTCAGACTTTAATCTCAGAATTCAGACTTTTTTCCCATGTTAAACTGAAATAAAATTTAAAAATCAGTTAACTTTTTTGTTTTTTCAGTGGCCCTAATGCTCTTCCGTATTGTGCAGCTCTTTGACCGTCTGTCATTTTTAAAGCTATATGCAGATAAACGCAGTGCGCCGTGATGCTTCTCATCCTCCATATATTACTGCAGTCAGCTCTGAACTTAATAATTATTTAACTGATTAGAATGAAGGTTCTGAAGGTTTGTGATCTAAGCTGGTGTTTTTGCATCAGGTTGTACCAGGGGAAACTGGTCCACCAGCATCTCCACAGCATGAGGTCCGGTGGAAAACCGAAGACCTTCCTGAAGGGTGACAAGTCCTGTGAGAAGCTGTACCGCTCCATGCTCTCTGTGGTCCTCCAGCACCAGGCTCAGAAGGGGCAAGGTGCGACGACCCGTCAGCAGCAGAGTCTGAAGGACCTGAGCACCAACGTCCAGCTGCTGTCCCTGCAGGACGACGAGACGGAAAAAGAAATTCAAGCAGCCGCTGCAGCAGCGCAGCGGGAGCTGGATGAGCAGCAGCTTCAGCTGAGACCCCGACACAGAACCAAGGAGAGGAGCAACAGGTGTAAGAATTGGGGCTGGGACCTCCTCTGATGGACGCTGCTTCCATCTGAACGTTGCTCAGATCTTTGCCAGAACCTTTCATTCTGCTGAAGGTTCTACAGGGGGAGCGGATGGGTTCTCATAAATGTTCAGAGTTCTGAGTGCTGATAGCTTCTCCTGCTCATGCCTTCTTCTGTTGAGATTCCATCAGTTTCTGGCTTCATTCAATCTGAATAAAAGTTTTTTATCAGCTTCAGATATTTTGTCTTTATTAAAATCCTCTTTCTGCTACGGTTGGTTGTTCTTTTTTTTAAGATAGAACCTGAAGCTTTAGGGGGTTCTGTCTGACTGGAAAATAATTCCCTGAGATCTAAGAGGAGATGGTCCAGAACTGGTCCAGACCTCCGGGGATTTAATTGTTACTCAAACGTGTGAAAATCATCAGAAGATCAAAAATTCTGCCCCAAACGTCTGAGAGACAAAAGCTTTTATTTTGGTCAGAAACAGAGCAGATCCAGTCGGAGCTTCAGATCCAGATGTCGGAGGTGCAGTCTCCTCCCGGGTACCGGAGCTCGTGGGCCAGCGCCGGACCATCGGGCTCCTTCCCAAAGTCCACCAGGAAGTTCTCATTCACAGACAGACCGCCTTTGTCAGTGTCCACATCGATCTGCATCATCACAGAGCCCTCGCTGAAAGACAAAGCAGGACTGGGGTCAGGTTCTGGGCTCCTCCCAGCTGTCCTGGACTCACCAGACACCAACTTCTGCTGGGACGGGGGTCGGTACCTCAGCATGTCGGGGTAAAAATGTTTGTCCCAGCCGCTGAACAGGGACGTCGTCACATAAAGTCTCCGTCCGTCCAGACTGAGCTGCAGCATCTGAGGACCTCCAGGGATACGCTTTCCCTGAGAGACAGATGGGAGGGACAGAGACAGAGGGAGACAGAAGGGAGGGACAGACACAAGGGACGGAGACAGACGGGAGAGACGGAATGACACAAGGGACAGAGACAGAGGGAGACAGACGGGAGGGACGGAGACAGAGGGAGACAGACGGGAGGGACGGAGACAGAGGGAGACAGAAGGGAGGGACAGAGACAGACAGAAGGGAGGGACAGAGACAGACAGACGGGAGGGACAGAGACAGAGGGAGACAGACGGGAGGGACAGAGACAGAGGGACACAGACGGGAGGGACAGAGACAGAGGGAGACAGAAGGGAGGGACAGACACAAGGGATGGAGACAGACGGGAGAGACGGAATGACACAAGGGACAGAGACATACGGGAGGGACAGAGACAGACGTAAGGGATGGAGAAAGACGGGAGGGACGGAGACAGAGGGAGACAGAAGGGAGGGACAGAGACAAGGGACAGAGACAGACGGGAGAGAAAGAATGACACAAGGGACAGAGACATACGGGAGGGACAGAGACAGACGTAAGGGATGGAGAAAGGCGGGAGGGACAGAGACAGAGGGAGACAGAAGGGAGGGACAGACACAAGGGACAGAGACAGACGGGAGAGACAGAATGACACAAGGGACAGAGACATACGGGAGGGACAGAGACAGACGTAAGGGATGGAGAAAGGCAGGAGGGACAGAGACAGAGGGAGACAGAAGGGAGGGACAGACACAAGGGACAGAGACAGACGGGAGAGACAAAATGACACAAGGGACAGAGACATACGGGAGGGACAGAGACAGACGTAAGGGATGGAGAAAGGCAGGAGGGACAGAGACAGAGGGAGACAGAAGGGAGGGACAGACACAAGGGACAGAGACAGACGGGAGAGACAAAATGACACAAGGGACAGAGACATACGGGAGGGACAGAGACAGACGTAAAGGATGGAGAAAGGCGGGAGGGACAGAGACAGAGGGAGACAGAAGGGAGGGACAGACACAAGGGACAGAGACAGACGGGAGAGACAGAATGACACAAGGGACAGAGACAGACGTAAGGGATGGAGAAAGGCGGGAGGGACAGAGACAGAGGGAGACAGAAGGTAGGGACAGACACAAGGGACAGAGATAGACGTAAGGGACAGAGACATACGGGAGGGACAGAGACATACGGGAGGGACAGAGATAGACAGGAGAAAGAGTCAGCTGAGAGTGAGACTGGGGGCTCAAACCATCGCTGGTAGCACGTCTGTATACCTTGATGAAGCGTGGGGGGGGCTGCTCCTGTTTTTCTGGGTCCTCCAGGACTTTGACCGGTCCGTCTCTGATGATGCTTCCTCCCAGGAACACCTGGAACAGACAGACAGGTCAGCGTCCTCTTTCTGAGGTCCCATCAGCAGCAGACAGCTGTGATGTCATCCGACCTGGCCAACCAATCGCGGATTCCTCCGGTCTGTGATGTCATACTGTCTGATGTCACCGTGCAGCCAGTTACTGAAGTAGAGGAAGCGGTCGTCCAGAGAGAGCAGGATGTCGGTGATGAGGCCTGCAGACAGACAGGTGAGGTGAAGCTTCGCAGACAAACAGGAGACAACCTCAGGTGGACCTTCAGACCCACTTGGCATCTCAGGCATCATCCATCCCTCCACCTTCTTGCCGGGAACCCCAATCACCTTCTCTGCTGCCCAGTCTCCTTTCTGAGGAAACAAGAGAATCATCAGCAAATAAACAGACATAACAGAATCAGTTAGTTCTGCTGAGACATTTGGACATGACCAGAGGAGCAAGGACTCCCATGGAGACAACTCAACCCAAACTACAGTCAACTTTCGTTTGGTTCTGACCGGGGTCCTGAAGAACCTGAAGACGCATCCCCGGAGAGCGCATCCCACGTAGCCCTCAGTGGCGTTTGGGTCATGGAGGAATCGGACCTCCAGAGGAATGCCACCGTCCTCTCCCAGTTCCAGAGTCTGCAGCTTCCTGTGGGTGGTCCAGTCCCAGACGTGGAGGGCCGTGCCGTAGTGACCTGGAACACACAATCAGAGGACATGACAGCTCTAGTCAGTGGTGAGGTTCTTACTGTGGTCTCATAGGAAGTTTAGGAGCCTGGTTCTGCCCAAACTGGACTCAAAGTGGGAGACAAAAACAACTAAAGTTCTAAGAAGGACTCTTCTGGTCTGGTTTCCCAGTCTGGTAACCCTCTGGATCCTACTGGGAGCACTAGGTGGACACCAGGAAGTGGCGAGCACTGACCTTCCTTTACATGAGCGGGGTTGAAGCCGTTGACCAGAGCTTTAGGCGCTCCCCACTCGGTGCTGATCATCACATTGTGGCGTGGCTGGTACCAGAAGTCATAGCCGAAAGGGGCCGCCTCGCCTGGATGCTCCCAGTTACCGATCACCTCAAACGTCTCACCGTCCAGCAGAATGAACCCACCTGCAGCAGCAGCAGTCATGTTCTCAGCCCAGCAGAAACAGTCTGGGTCTCTCTGGTTCTGACCCGCCTCCTGATCCAGTTCTTACCTTTACCGCCCCCTGCTGGCTCTCCCATGCAGCTGATCATGATCTGACCGCTGCCCAGGCAGTGACTGGTGTGGGGGTTGGCCAGGCCGCACTTCCAGTACAGATCAACGGGCTCCACCATCTGAGGACAGGAAGCACACAGGAACACGTCAGTCTGCTCTAAACATCTAGGAACCTCCTCAGTAGACCCCAGTGTCTCTGAACCTCCATGGTACCACAGACTCTGGGAGCCTCCTCCAAAGGTTCTGCTGGGTTTGTACCTGGCAGAGGTCCAGATTAGGTCCGATAAGGAAAGAATGTTGATCCTCTTTGAACAATAATCTCTAAGTCAATGTTTTATCAACAACACCTCAGCTGCCTCTGGTTCTGCATGTCTGTGACCATCTGGCCTGGGTTCGCTTCTTCTCCATCAGTCACAAAAACAAAGAGAGTTTAAAGCTCATCATTTCTTCCTTTAAATATAAATGCTAAAATACTAATGTGAGCTGCGGTCCCTTTAAAAACAATGGCTGATATGCGCCAAGTAGAAAGCAAATATTAATAATAGTAATTCTACCCCAATCTTCCTTAATCCCAGCTTTCTGTTCCATCAGCTGATCATAGGCGGTTCTAGACAGGGGCCAACGGGGGCCAGGGCCCCTGTAGCTCAAGTCCTGGCCCCTGTACTGAAGACATATTACTTAAAGAAATTCTAACGATTATATGCGCTGGAACAGACATGGTTACTGATAGATCCTTTGGATCTATTTCATTTTTTTTCTTTACAAATTCTGTTTTATTAACTGTTTAAAAATATAGAATCAGTGGTATTGACAAAGGATCCCAGTTTTCATCTGTTAAATGTTTTTTTTTTTTTCAAAACAAATGTAAAAAAAAAAATACTCAACTTAAACTCTAATTAAATTCCAATTCAGATTTTATAGAAAACTGTAATTTCAACTTAAATAAAGTAAAAAAAAAAAGTAAAATTCCTTAATTCTGAATGTATATTGACTTAATTTTTATTTTATTAATTTATTTTTTTGTTTTGTTTTATATACTCTAATAATCCCAGAGGGATATTACTTCTCTGCATTTAACCCATCCCCTTGGGGAGCAGGAGGCTGCCATTGTGAGGCGCTCGGGGAGCAGTGTGAGGTTAAGGGTCTTGCTCAGGGAGCCAGAGTGGCAGTTTGTGGGTGTGGGGGATCGAACTCACAATCTCAGGATTCAAAGACCTATGCTTTGATATTTGAATCCCTGTTTTTTATTTCATGCTTTTCTCTGCCCCCATGAAAACACGCTGGCCCCCTCCTGGCCCCCCTGGTACATTTGGTCTAGAACCGCCACTGCTGCTAATATTAATAGGGTAACTAAGAAACCCTCATTTACCGTGGCAACAGCAGCATAGAAGCCTCCAAGTGTGTACTGCTAGATTATAATCTGTAACTCCCATCTAGGGTAGAGTGACGGTAGGAAATGCAACATGAAAATATCCAATGAAGTTCTGGGTTCTACGTCTCAGTGTGATAAAAAGTAACCATTCTGCGCTAAAGGAGGAGCTAGGGGCCCTGGCCACCCCTGGCTACCCCTTGACAACCCTGGCCACCCTATACCAAAACATTAAATATAATAATAATAATATTTAATATATACAATATATTTTTTTATATAATATTGTTTTAATATGTACAATAGTATAATGTCACAGAATAAATGTATAAGTGTGTGTGTAGATTTATTAGCCAGGAATTTAGGAAATTCTGCGTTTAAAAGTACTGGTTGGAATACAAATCTATCTAAAAAGATAGAATCAACCATAAGTGTAATAGTAATAAAAATCACAGCAAATTTATAATTTTTTTTCTATAGTAATAAGGGCTTTTTGTTTTTAAACACAGATATGCTTAATTTTTATTACAAGTGCTTAGTTTTTGTTAGATCCTAAAACCTCATAGTAATTGAAGAGTGATCCTTCGAAGCTATGGAAGCAAATCGTTACCATATTTCAAATGAAAAGGCATTGCTTTTCATTTTAAGAATGTGGCTGCATTGTTTGACTCATAAATTAAATTAGTAATCAATAATCCTGCTTGCATTTTCATTTTCTTCTTCAACACCGCTCATCTGTTACTTAATCAAAATGAAAAAGACATTTCAGATTTATTTTTCAAAATGTACCTCAGCAAATACATACCAAAATTCCATTTGAAATGTAAAATTTGAAAATTAAAAAGCATTTCCAGAAAACACAGCGGACATTGCTTTTTCGTTTTCATGGTCTGCCAGCAAAGTACTGTCCATAACTTGAAAACGAAAATGCATTCTGAGCGGCGGGCGCAGCAGAGTGATGTCAGCAGCCGCTCTTCCTCAGGTCCTTGCTGACCAGCTCCCCATCTTGTTGAGTCAAACAATGCAGCCACATTTCTGGAAATGCTTTTTCATTTTCAAATTTTACATTTCAAATGGAATTTTGGTATGTATTTGCTGGGCTACATTTTTAAAAATAAATCTCAAATGTCTTTTTCTTTTTCATTTTAATTAAGTAAAAGGATGAGCAGTCTTGAAGAAGAAAATTAAAATGCAAACAGGATTATTGATTACTAATTTCATTTATGAGTCATAAAATGCAGCCATATTCTTAAAATGAAAAAGCATTTCCAGAAATGCTTTTTCATTTGAAATATGGTAACGATTTGCTTCCATAAGAAGCATCACAGCCAGTGTTTAGATAGCCCAGTCATAGGCCGCTGAGGACAATTGACCTTTTATTCTATGGAGTGAAATTTGTTCCGTTATTTATGCAAATAACTCATTTTGTTACGTTAAATTATAAAAAACAAAATGTTATCCATAAATGAAAAAAAGATTTGAGAGTAGAGACAGTTGACTTGTTAACAAATTTCACAGAAGTTTTTCTCATTTAAAAATTGTATTTTCCTAACACATTAGTATTTTAAACAGATAAAAATACAGACACATTTTTATATACCTATTTGTTTTGGTTTTTATTTTATTTGTGTTTTTCAGATTGAAAAACACTAATTGCATTATTTTTTCCACATCACATTCTTTTCACTTCTGGGGGCGGGCTTTCCTTTGAAGTGAGGCCTAAGGATGCATTTCTATTGGTCTGCCTGACGTTAGTAACAGCATTTTTATTGGTCAATGTGCTTCAAGAGCGAGTGTTTGTATTGTAAAGAGAATATGATCTATAAAATGCTATTGGAAAATGTGTAATTCATAAAACTCAATCTGAATAACAGAAATTTGAAGAAAAGAAACGAAATCTGAAAAAAGTGAAGCATTGTGTTTTATGACTATTGAAATTACATAAATGTAACTTAATTACTGTGTAAATTGTTAGCTTTATTATTTAGAATAAGTTCTAAAGGTTGGTTTTTAACAAAAACGTCTCTGCTGATGCTGCAAAAGAGAGATTCAGCTTGGCAGAGAATTACAAGCAGTCAATGGGTGACAGACGATGAAAGTTATAGTATTTAGCTTCCATTAGAAAATTTTATTTGTGTGTTTGCACTGAATATGATGAAGAGGATGTGTTGAAGATGAGCTACTGAAGATGAGTTAAGCAGGGGTCTCGCTAAAGGTCTGGTTCCCAGCCCAGAATCAGAGCTCCATGATCTGTCTGCTTGATTCTGAGCTGGAACCACCAAAGCTCCCTGATCTGAAGGGAAACCTGCTTCCTATCTCTATATTCCCTGCTTGCTATCTCCATGTTCCCTGCTTGCTATCTCCATGTTCCCTGCTTGCTATCTCCATGTTCTCTGCTTGCTATCTCCTTGTTCTCTGCTTGCCATCTCCATGTTCCCTGCTTGCTATCTCCTTGTTCTCTGCTTGCCATCTCCATGTTCCCTGCTTGCTATCTCCATGTTCCCTGCTTGCTATCTCAATGTTCTGTGTTTTCTATCTGACCTCTCTATCACCTCTGCATGTCTTCTGTATGTTGCAGCTTTGCCTGCAGGTCATATATGTGTCATGGATGGATAGATGCAGACCTTATGGATCTTTGGGGCTCTGGGATCGGTTCCGATGTCGATCACGTAAATCCTGGATGATATCAGAGACGGCAGGATCAGGCGGTTTCGGGTCTTGGACGGATCACCAAAGCAGCTGCTGCAGGCGTTCCAGCCGGAGTGATGCAGTTCGTCGTTCAGGTTGGGCATCGGCAGCCGGTGGATCACCTGCACAGATGGAACTCATTAAGGAATTCAGGAACATGTTCCCAGAGCTCCGGAACTGATTAAAGAAACAACAGGAACCTGGGAGAGTGTGAAGAAGGTGAGGAAGAGTTGGTGAGACATCTGAGAAGGAAACTGAAGCAACAGAGAGCTGAGAGGAAAACAAAGGCTGAATTTAGAAGGATGGAACACAGAAACAGGTCCAGCAGAACTGGATCCAGGTGCTTGTTTGTTCTACCTGACAGTAGGTGGAGGACTTAGGATTGACGTCGACTGTGGCCAGATAGTCGGGTTTCTGGATGTCGGTGGTGCGGTAGATGCAGGGCAGGTAGACGATCTCCTCCCGTGGACCTTCAGTCAGAAAATATATGGATACAGATATATGTTTGTTTTATTGTGAAATCCTGTGGCAGAGGGATCCCATCCTGATGACTGACTCACCCTTCATGGCGTCCAGGGGGGTGCGGTATCCTGGTCCACATCCCGAACACTTGGCTGAAAAAACGAACAGATCCAGAGTCAGCGCAGATGGATCAGGAGGGAAATGCTTCTGTTTCTCTCCACTTTGTGGATATTCAATTCAGTTTATTTCTATAGCACCAATTCACAACACATTTCATCTCGAGGCACTTTTCAATTCAACAAGATCATACAGTCAATTTGACCACTTAATTGCATCGACTCATTGACTCTTCAGCAATCCCTCACACTAAGCATGCTTGTAGCGACAGTGGAGAGGAAAAACTCCCTTTTAACAGGAAGAAACCTCCAGCAAAACCAGGCTCAGTTCTGCCAAGATTCACCAGGATAACCAGAGGCGTTCTGCAAGGCTCTATTTCAGGGCTTCCGTTTATTTGATTTTTGCGAATAAATCTTTTCATAAACTATCATCTGTTATAAAACCGAAATATTTTCTATCGTCTGTTTTATGCGACAGAAGCCCGCTCTGGTTGCATGTGAGTTTTTTTCTGAGAGATAACACGTCCTGCTAGAGCATTATTTGTCATTTTTGTTTTATGCTTTTTAACGTTTTTGATCAGTTTTTAGTAAACAAATCCATTACGATACTGAGCATGTGCAAATGAGCTAAGCTAGTTAGCGTCTCCTAGCAAAGTTGTGAAAAAAAAATGCAAAAAAAGTCTAAGATCCGGTTTAAAAAAAACACAAGAGAACATTTGATTCCAAAGATCAGACTGGAAAAGGGGCGGAGCTAAAGCTGCCAAGGCGTTAAGATACTACGTTGATGGATATTTGAATAAACATCTTTAGTGATGCTGATACTAGTGATAGAAATATTATTCTCAGTCTTAACATTCATGGAGGCAATATTATAAATAGATGGGATGATAGAGTGATTCATATAAATAAACAGGTGGGGGAGGGGAGATTTCTTCAGATCAAACCAACACATTTAAATGTGTTAGATTTGCTTTAATTGCATAAAAATTTAATTGAAATATTTCCAACCATAATGCTGTTTGTGTTTGATATTCACTGATATTTTCTCTTTCTCCTTTATGCTCAGATAGGAGGCTTTAGGGAAGACTCTGTTGCTGTAGATTGTTTTTTAAATCACAACAAACAACCAAAAAATGACTGTAGGGAAGCAGCTGCAAGTGTCTGTGAGCAAGGATTATATAATTGTTTTGAAGAATGAAATTGAAATTAGTCTATCCAGTTTAAGAATATTTTGCAGAGTCTTCCAGTCACGAGCGGCAGCAGATTGAAAAGAAGAAAAACCAGAAGTAGTGCTGGTTTGGGGAATAAGTAATTATAAATGAAGTGAGGAGCAGGTGTGTGAAGTGACGGGTTTGGCTGCAGCAGGTGATCTAAATAAGGTGGTGAACTGCAGAGAAGGGTGTCGTAAATAAAGATGAACCAATGAACTTTGCGTTGATTGTGAAGGGAGGCCGGTTGACAGATGAACACAGAGCGCAGTGGTGCTGATGGCGGAATGGTAAAGACTTGTAAGCAACCCTCTATAGTGTCTCCATAGTCTGAAATGGTCTTTTTAGGATGGTCAAATAACACAACTGTGCATCTTTAACCCGACTCATCTCTATTACATCTGAACCAAACCTTCGTATTCTGAGCCCTGCTGCTCAGGATCAAACTGAGGATTTACTTTTCCTTCTTTTCATTTTTATTTTCACAGAAGTGTGTCCATCTGGTCGTCCAGGTGGGGCAATGGTTAGAGCGCACGGTTCATGTACGGAGGCCTTAGTCCTTGACGCGGCCGACCCGGGTTCGAGTCCGGCCTGTGGTCCTTTGCTGCATGTCTCTCCTCCTCTCTCATATCCCCTTTCCTGTTGGCCTAATGTCAAAAAATGAGCCACTAGTGCATTAAAAACCAAAAAGAAAAAGAGTCTATCCATCTTAACTTCTGTTAAATACGGAGCAACAAATTATTAGCTTGCTACAAAAGATCAACCAGAACAGGAGTTTGACGCCACAACTGGCTTTTTGGACCCTCCATCATGGCTCCTAATGGTTTTAAATGGGATGATAACATAAGCCTGTTTTGGAAGTTTAGCAGGTTTTTAAAAGAATATGAGTTAAACTTTTACCAACAGTGATAAAAAGAACAAATAAAATTTTGTTTTTTAGATCTATTGTTAATATTTTATTCATTCTAGATGAAAAACATTGTATTCGTCCTAGAAGAAATGCAATATGGAGCCTAGGCGGAAGTTCAACTAAAGAAACTGATTGCTTTCCTTCATCCACCTGCGACACGGCCAATCAGCTTTGAACCATCCAAAGTTCATCTTAAAAGGCCTCTGATCTGCACCGTCTGCTCCTGTGCGCGGCGGCGGATGCGCTGTGACTTCATTCAGATGACATGGTTTCAACCCACCTCCAGCCCCTCCTCCACCATCGTAGCTAAAGCTTCATCAGAGCATCATTCCTCCTGGACTCTTACTGCATTCCCTGTCTGATCTAAACCGGTCTGGCAGAAGATCGCCATGTTGAGCCTGGTTCTGCCAGAGGTTTCTTTCCAACGGGGAGTTTTTCCTCTCCACTGTTGCTTCATGCTTGCTCATCATGGACTTCAATCTTCCAGGTCCCTGAGTGAAGCTCTAGTATCAGCTCATGCAGTCCACTGGATCTCCCCATAAAGCTCAGCAGACCGTCTCTCTAACCAGCAGTCTACAGACTGACCAACTCCATCTATCTCCACTCCACCACCAGCTTCAGACCAGGGCAGACCTGTTCTTTACTCCTGCTCATGCAAATCTATCAAAATTCAGCGCTATGTTTCCTGCTGAGGTCTGATTGTACCAATAAATTTCTCCTAATTGTCTTTTCTCTTCATGTGAGTTTCTCAGATTGAAGTATTTTTCCCCTCATTTCTAAACCTAAAAATATGAATAAATAGCAACAGATTTCCTTTTGCAGATATTTTACCACATCCAGAAGTCTTTGTCAATTCTGTTGGCTCGCACCAGAGATAACTAATTGGAGCGCAGATGTTTCTAAGCAAAATGGAAGCTTTAAGGTGCTAAACAGGGCCGCCTGTGGAGCTGGTTGACAGTAGCCTTTTGTATCTATGCTTCTTTTTCTATGTCTGCTTCTGTCTCCTTGAACCCCAGTGGGCCTCAGCAGATGGCCGCTCACACTGAGCCTGGTTCTGCTGGAGGTTCCTTCCTGTTCAAAGGGAGTTTTTCCTCTCCACTGTCGCTACAAGCATGCTTAGTGTGAGGGATTGCTGAAGAGTCAATGAAGTCAACTGGTTTTCCTTAAATAGAAAACTTTGAATCAATTTTTGTATAATCTGGTTTCACTGTAAAGTGCCTTTAGATGACCTGTGTTGTGAATCGGCGCTATAGAAATAAACTGATTTGAAACACAATAATAAGTTTTATCATTTAAATTTTGCTGCTAAGAAACTTGGCTTCTCTCAGGACTAAACGAGTCTTTGGTTTTAAAGGTTAAAGACCCCTAAACTAAAACTTCCTCTAAAAGGTTTCTGATTGTCCAAAGGTAGTTGTGGTGTATCTGAATACAGTGCATCAAGGGTTAATGTTTTACACAGGTTACGTACAGGGAGTACTGTAGACCAATAGGATTGTGTGTGTGGGATCATTGTGTGTGTGGGATCACGGGGGTGTGGGACGTCTTACGTCTGAGGAAGTTGGTTGTTCAATAAAGTTTTGGAGTAACGTCAAGACACAGTTGGTCCGCGCTGATTTATTCTCTTAAAAATAGGAGATACGACAGTAGTAATCTCCAGAGAGCTGCTTGGGATAAGAACCAGTCTCCACTGGCTGGAAGAAGCACATGAGAGATCATGTGGTTTTAACTTAATAATAATAATAGATTTGATTTAAAACTGCCTCTCAAGCCACAAGGGGACTCTTGAAAAAGGAAAGAAATGACAGTAAACAAAATTCAAAATGCAATAAATGACCTCAGGATTCATTCCTATCAGTTTGGCCCCCAGGCGCCGCAGCTGAACCCACCTAAGGTGTTACTAAACAACCAGTGGCAGATCCCAGTCCAGATCAGACCAGAACCAGTTTCTGGAGGACTAAGCTGACCTGACCTTGACAGAGAGGTTTATATAACACCCCCCCCACCCCCACCCACCCACCCACCCAAGAAATCCAGTTTAATCTCTGCTCCTGTTCAGTGCAGATCAGAGATTCCTTCTTCCACATGCAGATATTTGACAGCTTGAGGGCTCCTGATTAAATGAGCAGCAGTTTTTGTTTAACTGAGTCAGGAGATCTGGGTAAAAGAATCTGGAGAAATTGGCCCTCAGAGTAACAGCTGTCAGCAGGTTGGAGCTGCAGGAAGCAGAGCAGCAGGCAGGAAAAAGAGAGCGACGCACGGCTGCACAGCAAAAAAAGGCTAACTTACCCATGTTGGAGCTGCAGGGTCAGTCTGAAGCTGCTGTCCTGGATTCAGCGAAGTTTGGGTCCATAATGAAGGGCCCGCAGGAGGGGGGGTCCTATAGTGTATCAGGAAACAACCAATCAGAGGACAGAGGTGGGGCAAAGAGGCTGTTAACCCTCCAGCTTTCTGTTAGTTCACACTGGAGATTCTTTTAAACCAAGCTGCTGCAGCATCAGGCCCTCAGGGGCCACAGCCTTGGTGGTAGGTATTTTACAACTTACTGACTTTGTTTTATTGGTAATTCTGAATAATTTACACTTTCTCATTTTTAACCATCAAGCTTCCAGGAAGCAGATGCTTGATGAGGCTGTGCTTAATTTCATTGTAAAGGACCGCCAGCCCATCGCTGTTGTGGAGAATGAAGGGTTCAGGGAGCTGGTTCAGCTCCTTGAGCCCTCATATGTTTTGCCAACCAGAAAGGTTTGTGTGGAAATTATCTAAAGTGGTAGTTTATTCATCAAATTTATTTTAAATATATTGATTTTCTTCTGGTTTGACTTGTTGTGGTTTTCAGACCATCAAACAACTGTTGGCCAAAAAGTACGAGGAGGAACGGGAACAAGTGTAAATGGAAGTACAGCAGACTGCGGACAGAATGTGCCTCAATTGGAAGCTCAAATGAGCCCCAGCCGGGAACATCTTCACAACAGCTGTCTGCCCCCACTTCAGGCATGATATTGAGAATCATTTCTTTGTTGTTTGTAAATCATGTACTAAAATACTTTTTTTTAATATTTATTTTTTTTTAAGATGACCTTTGGGAACATTTTGATCTCGAAGTGGGGAGGCAGACCAAAAGTGCCACAGCTGATGCCATCCTTGAGGTGCAGAGATACATGGCAGAGGGAAATATTGCGAGGTCCCAGGATCCTCTTGTATATTGGAAAAACCAAAGGACGGTTTATCAAAACTCTTCCGCCTGGCCTTAAAATGTTTGTGCACTCCAGCTTCATCTGTGCCGTGTGAGCGGGTGTTTTCCACAGCTGGAGAACTAATATCAAAAAAGCGCAACAGACTGAATTTCAAAACGTTGCAACAACTTATTTTTTTGAATAAAAAATTGTTAAAAAAAATACCAGTGAACAAGCATCTTCATTTACTACATGTTTACTTAGAGATTATTACATTATGATGCAGGTTCTCATTATTCATTGACTGTGTCTAAAATATCAAATATGTTTTAATAATAATACAATGCATCATACTATGAATTGCATCATATTAGTGTATATAATAGGTCATCAAATCAGTGTCAGTTGACTGTCAACTAGGTTGCCTGTAGGGATTTTTAATGTCCAGCAGGTGTCAGTAATCAGTGACACAGTATAATACAGTTTGGTAATGTGTCGAAACGTGTCATGACGCCTCATCAACCCATCACTAGCTCCAACTATCAGACATTAAATGACTTTAGGTCTACAAGAATATAGAGAACATGTGGGAACTTGCAGTCAGAGATCTGGTATATCTGTTTTCTGCAGCAGCTTCATAAACTCAGTCATCCTGGATGTATAAGTGCTTCATCATCCTGACTCGGCACCGGGGCTCCGCCCCCCCCCCCCCCCCCAACTGCGTACAGGGCATCAAGTGTGGGGAGGGGGCAAAACTAAACAGGCTTGATAAAAAAAAAACTTAAGGGTTTTTTTTGTTAAGAAAAATGCTTCCCCCCCCCCCCAAAAAAATAAGCAAATAAAGCAAAAATATTCACTAAAGCAAAAAAGGGAGACTTTTCTCCCTTGGTGCCCCCCCTCCCCCACTTCCCAGTGGTCTGTTCAAACTCTCACGTTTTTTGAAAAAGGCATCAAGACTCTATGGCAGTAAAAAGAAGAAAGAGACGGTGTGATGATGCTCAGAGCTATAAAAATGCTTTTAAAACGTTTTTCTCTTGACTGAAGAAGGAAAATGCTTTTAGGGTTTTTTTCAGGACCTCATCTGTACTTTTTTCCCCCCGTGATATTTGGGGATTGGGGTTGGGGCTCCTTCACTCTGGCTGGCCTCCTGTCCAGCTGGGCGCGGCTGAGGGAACAGAACAGAATGAACCTTTGGGTTCTTTACTTGTTTTTTTACTACCGTAGAGGAACGAGGCATTACGTCACATGCAGTCATTGCAGCTGAAGCAGCTTTAGACTTAAAAGCAGAAGCAACAAATAGGATAAAAGTTTAATTTTCCCAGAAATGATTTCGCCTGAACAGCAGGTTTAATATGTTGAAGATCTGCAGACTTTGAGGATGTTGTTGACATTAGGGGTGGATTTAGGAAATGTGGGGCCCTGGGCAAAGACAGGCAGGGGCCCCTCTGAATTGAGAAGACAACACATAAAACAGACCCATCCTACAGATAGAGAAATGTTAATAGAATAGACATCCATTATCTGTTCTAGGTTGTGTCCCTCTCTTCTTGTCCCTTTTCTTCTTGTTTTCCTCTCTATGTTTTGTACTCAGCTGACTTTTCATGCTGTCTCTAAAGGAATGAAAGATTTTTTCCAAGCACTAAGCTCACTTAGCTGATTGCTCCTTCCTGTGTTTCCAAAAAGGCCAAAGTAAATAACCCAGTCCTTCTTTTCACTGTAGACAAGCCATGATCTGCTTATCTGTTCTCCATTTTTCATTTGGATGAAATAATAGCTGCATGAATCATGACAGCAGACAAGATAGAGGAGAGCAGGAGGCGGGGTTACCAATCTACTTGCTCTGGAGAGCAGAGTTTGCTGCTTTTAGATGTTGTCTCCAAAGTCTCCAGTAGCAGAAAAAAGTCTCTAGATTTGGCGCTAGGAGCTTTTTAGAAATCAAAGTGCTAGAGGGGTCTGAAAAGTGGCTAAATATAGCGACTAAGCGCTAAGTTGGCAACACTGCTCTTTGCATGGTTTGTTTTCAAATGGTTTGCTGCTGTCTGTTTGGACCTTTCTGAACATGTGCAGCAAATGGACTGATCCAATATGGTGGACACTGAAGGGGGGGGCTGAGACACACTTAATATTATCAGCGTTCTGATGGCATTTTAGCCAAAGGATTTTGATCAAAAACATTATTAATGTTCACAAATAAGGAATAAATGTATTAACCATACATGTAAACAGAATTTTATGGGGCCCCCAGGAACTTGGGGCCTTAGGCACCTTGGTTACGATTATGATTTTCCTTTATTCAACTTTTGTTTCCTTTTAAAATCTGTTCTCTTAGTTATTCTTCCTGCATTACAGGTAAAACACATTTATCTTGTGTGGAAGTATTTGCATCAAAGTACTACAGGTATTTATTTATTTTTATAAAAGTACATCTACAGTAGGACAATTTTTAAAATTGTTATGTTATGTTTCAAACATAATAATCATAAAATAAGTGTATTTGATCCCCTGATGCTTAAATTTGGTTAAGAAATATTTATAAAAAAAAAAAAACACAAGTTAACTTTTAACATTAATGAGGTTACTTGCAGCTAAATATTATAAGATATAGTATTTTATATTTCTTAGTCATAAAGGCTGCTGCTTACTCCTATATTGTTTCTGAAGATGGATGTTCAAAGTGACTGGAAGAACATCAGATCAAACTGAGGTCCGAAGTTCTGTTTTAGCACAGCAGTAAACAGCTGAGGCGGCCGGAACCAGGCTGATTTTTCTGCATGTTCCCTGTAGTCAATAATCTGCTAAACGGTGCTTTTGGGGCCTCAACTTCAATCTGACAAAAGTAATTAATACAAATTCTAATAAAATGAATTAAATCCAGACATTTCTTTTCAATCAGGCTTTAGTAGAATTATTTTAAAAACTGAACTTATAAACTGTCCTGGACTGAAATGATGGTTCCCTTCGCTTAATAATTTGCTTTCTGCCATCAATGGTTCCTGATCCTGTCAGTCAAACCTCTGCGCCTCATCAGCAAACTGCTCCAGGCGTCGCGAATTGAAGGCTGCCTTTTCCTGACAGCCTGTTTCTGCTCCTTCTAAAGATGCTCAGTAGGATTGAGGTCGGGGCTCCTAAGGGCCCCTTCAGAACAGTCCAATGTTTTCTTCTCAGCTGTTGTCGGCTGTTTCTGTCTGGGTGTTTCGGCTCCGGATCTTGTTGAAAACCCAGGAGCTGCTGCTGAGACCAAGCTTTCTGACACTGCAGCACGTTTCTTTCTACGATCCCTGATAGTCTGGAGATTTCATTGGACCCTGCAGAGATTCAGATTAAGCAAATCAGCCCAGAGCATAACAGAGCCTCCTCCGTGTTTCACAGCAGGGATGGTGATCTTTTCTTGAACCTACACTCACTGGCCACTTTATTAGGTACACCTATCCAACTGCTCGTTAACACTTAATTTCTAAGCAGCCAATCACATGGCGGCAACTCAGTGCATTTAGGCATGTAGACATGGTCAAGACAATCTCCTGCAGTTCAAAGCGAGCATCAGTATGTGGAAGAAAGGTGATTTGAGTGACTTTGAACGTGGCATGATTGTTGGTGCCAGAAGGTATGGTCTGAGTATTTCAGAAACTGCTGATCTACTGGGATTTTCACGCACAACCACCTCTAGGGTTTACAGAGAATGGTCCGAAAAAGAAAAAACATCCAGTGAGCGGCAGTTCTGTGGACGGAAATCCCTTGTTGATGCCAGAGGTCAGAGGAGAAGGGCCAGACTGGTTCGAGCTGATAGAAGGGCAACAGTGACTCAAATAACCACCCGTTACAACCAAGGTGGGCTGAAGAGCATCTCTGAACGCACAGTACGTGGAACTTTGAGGCAGATGGGCTACAGCAGCAGAAGACCACACCGGGTGCCACTCCTTTCAGCTAAGAACAGGAAACTGAGGCTACAATTTGCACAAGCTCATCGAAATTGGACAATGGAAGATTGGAAAAACGTTGCCTGGTCTGATGAGTCTCGATTTCTGCTGCGACATTCAGATGGTAGGGTCAGAATTTGGCGTCTACAACATGAAAGCATGGATCCATGCTGCCTTGTATCAACGGTTCAGGCTGGTGGTGGTGGTGTCATGGTGTGGGGAATATTTTCTTGGCACTCTTTGGGCCCCTTGGTACCAATTGAGCATCGTTGCAACGCCACAGCCTACCTGAGTATTGTTACTGACCATGTCCATCCCTTTATGACCACAATGTACCCAACTTCTGATGGCTACTTTCAGCAGGATAATGCGCCATGTCATAAAGCTGGAATCATCTCAGACTGGTTTCTTGAACATGACAATGAGTTCACTGTACTCAAATGGCCTCCACAGTCACCAGATCTCAATCCAATAGAGCATCTTTGGGATGTGGTGGAACGGGAGATTCGCATCATGGATGTGCAGCAGACAAATCTGCGGCAACTGTGTGATGCCATCATGTCAATATGGACCAAACTCCCTGAGGAATGCTTCCAGCACCTTGTTGAATCTATGCCACCAAGAATTGAGGCAGTTCTGAAGGGAAAAGGGGGTCCAACCCGTTACTAGCATGGGGTACCTAATAAAGCGGCCGGTGAGTGTAGAGCTGATGTTTCTTGGCATTAAGTTCATGTTTCTCTCCTCTGTCCATGGGACATTCTCCCTGAAGCTTTGTTTGTTAACATGTAGTTTGGTTAATTCCAGTTTTAATTTTATGATTTGTTTCCATCAATGGTTCCTCCTTGGTCGTCTCTCATAAGGTCATTTTTTTTGCTTAAACAATGGTGGATGCTGCGACCAGACACTGATGTTCCTTCAGCTTGAAGTTTATCTTCAATCTCTTTAGTTTTTCTGGGCCCTTTTGTTTCCATTCCTATTATCAGTGTCTTTGATTTGTCGTCGGTTTTCCTCCAGGGAGGTTGGCTACAGTCCATGGATCCTAAATTCCTAAATAATATGTTCAGCTGGAGTCACAGGAACATCAAGCTGCTTGGAGATGGTCTGATAGTCTTTACCTTTAACATGGTGGTCTATCATTTTCCTTCTTTCTCTGGTCCATGTTGTGTGTGGTACACACCATGTCACCAAAAAGCACAGTGAATACCTGTAGCCCTAAATCAAACCCAGCTGACTTGTTACCAGATTGTAGACACCTGTGATCCTGACTAGTGGACACACCTTGATCTAACATGTCCATTTGGTCACATTATTTTCAGTCTTCTCAAGGGGAACCATCATTTTATTCCTTTATTATTTATTACCGCCGTATGTACAGACATAAACATTTTAAACTAAATGTAAATTGTCAAGTCCAATATTTTCTTAATCATTATTATTTGGTACAAAGCACATATAGGTATTAAAAGAATATTAAGTGACACCCTTATGCTGAACTAATTTATTGACTGAATAGTTAACAATAAAAACAACATCCTGGTTGAGATTTTTATCAACATATCATGAGGGATTGTCGGAGGCTAATTCTGTTTGTGGTTTTGTTAGGGAACCTCTCTCTCCTGCACGTTTTTTAACACCATATGGATTTAAACAGTTATAGGTTCTGTTCTAGAGACAATAATCAGCAGGTCTCTGTGTCACTGATCTGCTCTCCTAAACTTTAAAAAATCAGGATAAAAAAAAAAATCAAGGATCTTTATAGATACAGTTTGATCAGATCATCCATTCAGATTGGTTAAAAGTTTTTTAAGGAAAACCAGCTGATTACCTGGAGTCAATGATTCCCAGCCAATCACCAATCCATTAATAGTAGCAGCTGTTTCGGGTCTTTTGTTTGTTTGTGCTGGCTTAAATGCCCTCTGTTTTCCTAAAGTAAACTGTGGTCAGGCTGTGTTTGTAAGGCGAAGCTGCATTTTGTTTAATCCCACTTTTTGTCCTGTCAGTCAGGTCGTTAGGTAAGCTGTTTGGTTGTCTTGTATATATAATTATACTTCATTTAGAAACAGAAAGTTTAAACATGTTTTGGGTTCTGTTTGTTCAGTGGCTCCACCATTGGGGAGACCAGGGCCCCACCGAGGCCCTCTTGGAACAGAGCGAGGCAGGCACTCAAGGTGGGTCTTCTGCCAGTGGACGAAGGCGTTATACACAGACACGTCGAGCAGGTTATGAAACAGAGCTGCTGTCCAGCGGCGCGTCATCCTCAGGCAGCTGTCGGCGGCTAGGAGATTGTTGAGCTTGTCGGCGCCCCCCTTGTTGCCGTTGTAGCAGAGCAGCAGCTCAGGCTTGCAGTCCTGATGCGAGGCATCTACCACCACCCTGATGTAGGAGACGAGGGCCGGGCAGTCTGTGTTAGCGCAGTGGGTAAGGAGGGGCTCAAGGCTTGGGCTTGTTCTGGCGAACAGGGCCCACCAGGGTGAGGCCGCGCTGACAGGACACAGATGGGAGCAGGAGCCGCTCGGTGAGGTGAAAAAGTTGTTGCACGTGATACGCTCGGCGAGCCCCCACATTGCCTTGAGCACCACCCGGGGGGGTGTTGGGTGGGAGCGTGAGAGAAGCTGTGGGGGTTGGGAGTGCAGAGCAAATAACGTTAGTGTTGTTATTAATGATAATAACGATAATAACACATAATAACAAGTGTCTACAAGACACCTCTGGAGGGCACCGTACGCTCGTCCATGTGACCTCCAGTTCTGGCACGTACATCACAGGGAGCAGGAAAGACAGGCGTCCCACATTTCCCTGAAGCCGGCCAGCTTGTCCCTGGTGCGCCCCTCCGCCCGAGTGCTCCGGTCGTTGAACCTCACCAGAGAGTAGAGCACGTAGAAAGACTTGAGCAGCATGGTGACCACGAAGATGGGCAATTGATGAAGAAAAACAGTGTTTTGGGACACTTGCCTAGGAGCTGGTGGATGCGGATGAGGAGCGGTGGTGGCGAGAGGCCCCTGCTGGTTCTCTTCGTCCAAGGTGTCACCATGATGCTACCACTGAGAAAGTTGACATTTTTTTCAGAGACGTAAACCTAGTGAAACATTCAGTTCAGTGTATTTCTATAGCTCCAATTCACATCATGTCATCTCAAGGCACTTTCCAGTTCACCAGATCATCCAGTCAGATTGATTCATAGTTTTTTTTTTTCTAAGGAAAACCAGCTTATTGCATCGACTCGTTGACTCTTCAGCAATCCCTCACACTAAGCATGCTTGTAGCGACAGTGGAGAGGAAAAACTCCCTTAGAACAGGAAGGAACCTCCAGCAGAACCAGGCTCAGTGTGAGCGGCCATCTGCTGAGGACCCCGATCAGAGAGTTTGTGAGATCAGGTCCCTGTACAAGCTGAGTCAAACACAGCTCTCAACTTGCCTTTTGTGGGAATTATGCACTCCATGTTGAGGAATCACCTTTCTGTACCTCAACTGCTGGAACAGCATCAGCATGTCGTTGCAGCATGTTGTTTACACATGCAGTGTATTCATCCTTGTACTGAGCACCCTTTTCAAATTTCCTTCTGAGGCTCTGGAGGCGTAACCTGACAACAGCCAGATGCATGTCTCGCTCCGCCTAGCTCCACTCACATACATCTGGGAACCCGCCATAGGAATTGCCTTTACTGAAGGCTGGGCCTTGCTTACGATTGGAAAAGCCACTTGTCTGTCATCTTTATTGACGTGCTATTTCAACCACTCACACCGAAGCTAACCCGTGACGCTGTGAGAGGAGGAGCCATTTGGTAGATCAAGCTCTTGCCAAATCCGGTCGGGAGACGGGCGAAAACATCCTTTCCACCAACAAAAGCCTTCAAAGCCGTTCTCTGATGTTCTTTTAATGAAACAATATCAGATAGAGTGGACAACACAGAAGAAATAGCAGCATCAATGCTAACGCTTGCTTCCTCAATGCGAGCCGCCATTGTTGTTGGAATCTCACGGTCGCTTCTCCATTCCAGGACACACCCGCCCTGCGTCCTGATTGGACAGACCATAAATTCGGTTGGGGAAATCACTTTCAATGAGCGGGTTCCCAGATGTATGTGAGTGGAGCTAGGCAGAGCGAGACATGCATCTGGCTGTTGTCAGGCGCTGCTCTGCAACAGACATGTTATTTGGCAAGCTAGGACTTTCACTCCTAAAAGGTAAGTTAATATGATAATGACCCCTAACGAGTTTTGTTGAGTTATTAGCATTGTTCATGAAATGCAGATCCTCTCTGGACATTTCAGTTTTCTCCTCTGATGATCTTTTGTTAAAATCATGATTGTACTGTTTGACCAGCATTTCTTTAAAATGCTCAACAGAGATCCTTTTGGCTTTTACAGCAGTGCAGACATTTTTATTTCTACTGTGCTATTTCTACTGCTTCTCTAACGTTCTGCTCTCTCTGCTTTTTCTCATAGTAGCTTCATCTGGTCTGTTCCTGTTTGGCTGTGACTCCATCCTGGAGAAAAATATCAGCTGTGCTGCTGCCATCAACACCTTTGTTTCTAGATGTTGGAGCTTGGCCTGTTTTCCAGTGTAGTCCTGTTTCTCTGACTGTGACTAACTGGATGTGCTCTCTTCATCCTCTGACATGGGAGCTGGCTCGGAGCTCGTCTGCCTGGCTGTGTGTTTCCTGGACGGGGCCGCCTGTAGAGCTGGTTGACAGTTGCCTTTTTTATCTATGCTTCTTTTTCTATGTCTGCTTCTGTCTCCTTGAACCCCAGTGGGCCTCAGCAGATGGCCGTTCACACTGAGCCTGGTTCTGCTGGAGGTTTCTTCCTGTTCAAAGGGAGTTTTTCCTCTCCACTGTCGCTACAAGCATGCTTAGTGTGAGGGATTGCTGAAGAGTCAATGAGTCGATGCCATCAGCTGGTTTTCCTTAGATAGAAAATTTTGAATCAATCTGACTGGATGATCTGGTTGAACTGGAAAGTGACCTGAGATGACATGATGTGAATTGGAGCTATAGAAATAAACTGAATTGAATTGAATAGTGTGCAGATGACCATTTATGTCTCAGCCAACTTTAGTTTTTACAGCATAAGGCCCACCATTCACACTGTTTATCACCTCCCAGGGCTCTAAACATTTTAAAGCATCATTTCCTATCAGTAGTTGCACATATGCATTAATGTTATGAAGCCCAAAAGGTTTAAGGATCAATGTCCTTTTCCTGGAGAATATTAAATGTAAAAAGTGGCTTGATACTTTGAGTCAAAACATCTGACAATACTATCAAGACATTTGTTTTCAATTCAGAGACTTCCAAACCAGACAAAACTTGTACATTAAGAATCTTATTTTAATGTATTGATCTCAGCAGAATAGTTGTCCTTTTGCCCTTTAAGTTGAGACTTTTTGGCCAGAGTTTCTATACAGAACGTACCTGAACTTCCTGGATCAAGAATTCAAAAGCTGCAGAATGTGGTTGATTTCCATGATGGGCGTCGGCACGTCTCAATTCAGTTACGCATTAACTTTTCAAATCAAACTCATCTCATCAGTCTTTACAGTGAAATATAGTCTTTAAACTCCAGTAGTTTTCCTTTACAGCTTGAACAATATTGCCATGTACCAGTTTGATGAATGAGTGATATATCGATACTGATGCAGCAAGTCGCTTGATTTCACCAAAGACAGTCCAAAACCTTTTGTTTGATGGTAATCCTTGACATCCATAAATCCAGTGTGTCCATTGATGAGGGATTATTCCTTTTAGTCCACAGACTGGTTCCTTACTTCATCCATGGGGGGGTTTTTACTTGTTGAAGTGGCGATTGTTTGCCAAGCCAAACATAAAAAAAAGGTTTCATTAAGCCACTACTAAGGCACTGGGATAAAGTTTTTTTCACGCAGGCAAAAGAAGGTGCAATGTCCATACCTGTTGATTGTTCTGGATGATTTATTTTTCCTTTCTAACCTTCAAACCTTGCTTTTGTCCTTTCTGCTACCTCTCTTGTGCTGGTAAAAACCATAGGCCCCAGACCCAAAATGGCTGCTGGTCCCTTCCCAGGTCCCAACACATATAGAAAGTGGACTGACCCACATTACTTCCTGTCTTACCTCAGAATAAAAGGGTACAATCTCTAGCCAGGGACCTGTTTTCAACCTCCTGTTTGTTTTCTTGTATTCTTCATATCTGCTGTTCGGCTTACAGCTTAGGGATACACCTATGTTGTGTGCACCTACGCTCTTATATTTTAAACTTTCTGTATATTAGCTAAAAGTTTTTTCCTCTTTTAGAAATGAAATCTGCTTTTGAAATGTGAAATTATATAATTAACGTTATTTTCCACACTGTACATAGGTACAGTTTTTCGTATTTTGGACTTGGTCCTCTGTCGGAGATAAACAAATAATTTAAGCTATTTCTGAATAGGAAAATAAAAATTACATGTGTGAGAAGATAAAATCTTTTTGTTTTTTATTGAATTCAGTTTTGCTTTTATTCACAATGACATTTGTTGCTCTGCCCCCCGGATGTCATCACGGGCAGCTCATACACGTGTCACAGCATGCGAGAACAGTCCTATCCCATGCAAGCGATGGTCAAGGAGTTTCTGCTGCCGCTACGCATGCAACTCAGACACTGCTGCCTTTTCTCGGGAACCATCGTCAAGCGTGCACAGGGTACAAAGCGACTGAGCGACAGAGACCTTGTGCAGCTGAACCGCAAACATGTGGCCGTGCCTCAACGTTTGGTGAGAGCATTTTGGCTGGACCCTGAAGGAAGGCTGGTGTACGTGAACGACAAGCATTAAGATGCAGAGCTGTGTCGTCTGAGGTGCGCGAGGCTTGCCTCCACTTTGGCGTCGTGGGGGCAAGGATCCGGCCCTGTGCGGCCTGGAGATGACTGCAACGGCCAAGGCTCAACGGGGACTGTTTGCGATATGCAGTACAGGTGTGCAATGTAGATCTTGTCGTAGCTGGTGCCGTACAGTTCTCTGTACAGTTCTCTTGAAAATCCCTAAGACCCTGTGGATGGCGATGAGCCGCAGTCAGAACGCCTGCATGTTCTGACAACAGCCTGCCATGATGACGGTGGAGCTGGGGGGCATGAGGAACACATCATACATGCCAAGCTTTGTTAAGACAACCAGCTTCACGACCGTGGTCGCAGATGCATACAGGAACAAGCCGAACTCATCCGAGGGGAGGCTCGAGATACAGAGGGAGGCGTCGATGGGTATGCGCATGAGCAATGCACCGCCTTGGAACTTATTCAGATCCATTCTCAGGGAGACCTTGCACCTTGAGAGAATGGCTGCTTGGCATAACGATCTCTGGAAATCTCTGGTCTCCACAGTTGCTGAGCCACACACTATGGGCATACCAGCAAAGTGTGGTGAGAGCTTGCAGGAAAGAGCGCGGAGGACAGAGGTAGAAATTGTACACCTAATCTGTCAGTTTGAAATATGTGTGAAATTCTCCAGTGTTTGACATGAACTTAAGTCAAAGCCCTGCAAATCAGAGGACTTTATCATTGGATTGTACACGTACAAAAGAGAAGAACAAACAAAAAAAATCATTACCTCACGGATTGTTAAGCACTCCAAAAGGATCGTTAAATTACAATAGTCTATTGTACTACAATTGTAGGAATGGCTTTGGATCGGGAAAAAGAATGTTTAATTATCCTAAGGCCCCAGTTTTGCATCTATTTCAATCCGGAAAGTAAATAGATTAGACAAAAATCAGACAATCTGTGGCGTCCAAGCCGATACAGCAAACTAAGTTCGGATCACTTTTCTCTGTTGTATAGCTTTAATAAAATGCCTGATGGCAATAAAGATGAATCAAAGCATCATTTATTTTTGTATGAAATACCCCAAAGACTCGCTGTGATCGGATTACCGAGGGGCCGCTTTCCCCATCAAGGCACAGTAGCGGAGCACAGCCTGCTATCCAGAACTGCCAGCACCGGACACAGGGCTCCAACACTGACCGCCAGCCTTCACGCAAGGCTGCAGCAGCACACTGCCAACCAAACCAAACACAGCCACCAAAGAACCAATCCAAATCCTGTGATCCCCTCTTCTAACAAAAGGCTAGACTATGATTTAAACTAGTTAAAATAATGCACCATCTGGAAAATTTTCTGAAAGATCATGAACTTCGACCGGCATTTAGCAGCAGTGGTTAAACCAGCAAGCATTAATAATACCAATAAGACTCTGATTGCTCTGTATTCGTCCTTGTTAAAGGATAAAAACTCAATCACAAAGGTGATATTGACTTGCTATGTAAAATGACTTCTTCCTGACTAAACTGACGTCACGGCATCCTACGGTGCCTCACGTAACGGAAGGAGGAATTTGGCGTCGTCTGCTACCTTAGTGAATTATTTTATGCTGTAAACAACAAAATGCTGGACATTTTTTCACTTGTGATGTATTTAATTTTGTATATACTATCAAATGAGAAACTATGAGTATGTGCTTTCTGTTTGAACTTCAAAGACGTTTCTTCCTGGCGCCGCACATCCCAAGCCCACAATGTCATTGCAGCCCCCTCCCCACGGACCGTTTTCCCTGCCTCCCTCCGGGAAGAGGCTTCGAAGCGGAAGCTTTTTCCCGCAGCCGTCGGACTGTTGAAAAAGCTCTCAATCAAGTCACAGACCTCACTGATAACACCAAACAATAAGAATAAGAACTCGACTTGAAGTGTTGTTTCTACTGCATATTTTGTCTTGTAATGCTCTGACCTTCCACATCAATGTTTTGCACCAGGTTTTTTCTCCCTGCTGGTGCTGTGCACTAGACCTGACTCTCTTTGTCCAAAGCACCATTTGCTGTGCCTCACTTTGCCTTTTTTTATTTATTTTTTGTTCCCGCTGCAAATGGGGTGAAAAAGTGCGGACCCCTCCCTCACAGCTCGGGACACTGCCCGGTCTTGCGGACCCCTCTTGGATGTGGGGTGGGGGTGACAGAGTGTGGGGTCCAGGAGACCCCTCTAAGAATGCGTGAGGGCAGACCCCTACTCCTACCGCTCCGGATG
The DNA here is from genome assembly GCA_030533445.1 of Cyprinodon diabolis. Taxonomy (NCBI): domain Eukaryota; kingdom Metazoa; phylum Chordata; class Actinopteri; order Cyprinodontiformes; family Cyprinodontidae; genus Cyprinodon; species Cyprinodon diabolis. The sequence goes on along the minus strand of CM060064.1, from coordinate 46,342,505 downwards.
CGACAGGGAGCAGTTGACCCCTCTCTGAAGTGTGAGAGCTAGATTGCAAATTGTTTTGTTTTTTATTCACTTTACAAAACCTGTTCTTAGCTTGCGACAATAATGAAACCACATTCAGTTCACAGACCTCATAGTTCAGACAGGTTTCTGAAAACACTTGTTTTATTTCTAAAGGATCATATGAAGGTTTCTGCACAGCAGCAGGACTCAAAGACATGTTACAATTAAAAAACAAATGTCTATGCATTATCAGGACCATCTGCCTGTAAAGCTAAACCAACCAGCCAATCAGTTTCCAGAATTCACTATGACAAAAGAGGAAAACTGACCGCACTTCCTCTTGTAGGAACGCTCTTCATCCTGCTAAAGGCAAAAAAGAGGATTCATCTTATCCTCTGTAACACAGACAAAAACTCTTTCACCCACTGACCCCCCCCCCCCCCCCCCCACACACACACACACACGCACACACACACACACACAACCACCCTTAGACCCACAGTGTGAGGACCCGTCTAAGAGCATCTTAGACACTGTAAACATCAGGGAAGGAACACATTATCATCATCATCGACCTTTCATTGCAGACCAATGCTAAAAAACCCGGCTTCGTGGCATTAGAAACTGGACCCTGATTGGCTGGCATGGAAGCAGGGCTGTGACGTCATCAGGTATAGAAAGACATGATTTTTTTTTTTTTAAATACAAGTTCATTATAAAAAGTCCAACCAACCAGAAGGCAGATGCATTTCTTCTGTCGGCCACTGGATTAAGATCAAGTTACAACAGTTTTAGAGAAAGCCCAGTAATCCGCCATGGTTGTGGTTCAGAACTCTGAGTCCACTGTAGGAACAGAAGGTGGAGTTCTTTAGCCTCAGTACAGCAGGTCTAAATGTCCCAGCAGAAGTGGATCCACTCAGCTGTCCTCTTCCTCGGCTCTGGCACCTTCACACCGGGTCTTCATTGTGATCTTCCACTCATCCCCGACCTCCTCTCCGATCACGATCCTGGTCTCCCGTCTTTCTTTGCTCGCCTCCTTCGTGTCCTCCTCCTCCGTCTTTCCCTCCTCCTCACTGTCCTCCTCTGGGGTAGGACTTTCTTCCTTGTCTTTAGTCTCTGTGTCTTTGTTCTCTTGGTCTGCCTCTTTTTCTGTCCCCATACTGTCTTTGGGTCTTTCTTCTTCTTCCATATCGTCTGTAGTGTTCTCTTTTACCGTCTCCTTTTCCTTGTCTTCCCTGTCCCCATTTGCTGTCTTTTCCTCCTCCCTTGTGTCCTCACAGTTTGTTGCCTTCTCTTCCTTCTCTCCATTGTCCTCTGTCTCCATCATTTCTACCTCTTTACCCTCAGTCTCTTGCCCGTCCTTTGTTTCCTTCCCTGATTCTTCAACCTCCATCTTGTCATCTCTGTCCTCCAGCTCCTGAAGTTCTAATAGATCTGTCTCTTTTTCTTCAGGTCCCAGTAGGATCTCAGTCAGGATTCTAAGGAGTTCTGTCTGTCTGTCCTCCGGGTTCTGACCGGCTTCGTCCCCAGATAACGCCTGCAGGGTGCTTGTCAGGATAAAAGATGTCCTCCAGAGCTCTGGTAGTTCCTGAAGGCGTGTTAGGGCTTCAAGCAGCCAGTCCAGCAGCAGCTGAGTCATGGTTTCCTGAAGCTTGTAAGAAGGTGTATCTTCCAGTTCTGGAGGATTTCTGGCAGTATAGTCTAACCAGCGGGACAATAGGAAGCGCTGTAGGACTGGCTTCAGGCAAACATCTAGAGGCTGCAGACAGAAGGAGCAGCCTGCAGGTATCACTGCCGGGAGAGTCTGGGACGTGCTGAGGGAGGTCAGAAACTGGTCTCCTAGGTGTTCCCGGTGCCGGTCCAAGACCAGCAGAGACTTTCTGGGGTGACTTGAATTGGACAGATGTCGCAGCCAAACTTTGGTGTTCCAGAGATCCAAGGCCTCCTCTACGGTCAGACCATTTGGACCGGCCTCCAGCAGGATAAAGTCAGGCAGGACTTTCTCTTTAATCTGCTTGCTGGGCAGAACCAGCGCCGGCAGGATGGTGCCGTCGGCCAGAATCGTCAGGTAAACTGTCACCAGAGGTGTGGAGCCAGAGAGCTGCAGGGCCTCAGACCATCTGGATTTGTCCTGAACTAACCTTAAGTCCACAAAGAGACTTAGTTTGTCCATCGCAGCCACTGAGCGCTCCGTCAGCTGGTTAACCCGGACCACCTTCTGAGTGAACTCCATGAAAGACTGGACCTTGAGCTCCAGGGAAGGCGGTGGAACGCGAGCTAGAGAAGCGGCCCTGCCGACCCTGCATACACCAAGCCGGTGTCGCAGCATGAAGCTCACAGCCCAGTCATAAGAGATGCGGAAGGAGTCACTGAACACCCTCTTCTTCTTAAGGATTGAGGCTTTGTTGAACAGGTTGCTCTCAGTGATTTGAAGCTGCTGCTCTCGCATGGACAGTGCCCAGGCCACCATACGCTCGGCGCCGTCAGCATTAAGCTTCTCGTCCAGCTCTGTCTGCTTCAAACGCTTCCTGGCCTCCTTTAGCCAAGACCGGATGAGTTGTGGGTCGGTTGAGAAAACTCTAGATGCCTGCCGCAGACCTTCACAGAGCGCAAACAGGATGATCCTGAGCTGACGGACCGAAAGGGAATCATCTTGCTTCACAGGCCCCGATAATGGCGGTTCTGGCTGAATTTGTCTGTTCATCTCTGGTGGCGGCTGAGACCATGGACCTTCACTTGACAGGTCCTTTCTTTGTGTTCCTGCCTCTACGTCGTCCTCAGAATCGTCCAGTTTCTCATCATCAGAGAAGTCCAGGTCCTCAACCGGGCCCATGGTCTCATCTACATTATCTTTGACCTCGTCAACGTCGATCACTCCGCTGTGGCGAGATGAATATTAAATGATTAATGAAAACGATCAAATTTTAACACACAACATGAATGCAGGAAGAGTCCAGTACTTGGCAAGTCTTACCTGACCCTGTCCTTGAGGAATCCAAGCTTTGTTGATCCTGCAGGAACACAAACCAGATGTCCATTAGCACCAGTTCCAAACAAAAGGCCTTCAGATCGAGTACCTGGCACAAGACTCACCTTTGTTCAGAGGCGACAGGCCGTGGAACTCCCAGAAGCAGCTGGGTTGTTTGCAAAGGTTGGCTTTGCAAGTGACGCAGCCGTATACACTCTCATGGCGAAGGTTCTTCATGTTGCAGTTCTTGCACCTCTTGGAGATGCTGCTGATCTTTACCATTCTGTGACGCTGTATGATTGGTTCCTGTGGACCATCGCTCTTCCCTCCTTGGGGGCTGGACATCTCCAGGGTCTCAAAGTACTTCTGGGCGCACTTGGCAAGCTGGTTGCCCAAGCGCTTGCGGAAGTTGACCTGGCTAAACAGGCCGTCCTGCACCCAGGCTGGCGGGTTGTCTTTGCGTGTCTCGCGCAGCACGATGAAGGCGTTGACGATGCTCAGGTTGACAAGAAACCAGAAGAGGTTGCGCCAGTGGCGGTCCTGGGGTATCCCTCCCAGCGGGTTGCACGCCAGCAGCTGCTTGCAAATATCAACCCCTCGCATGTTTTCCTGCAAGAGGCGGAAGGCCATGGGGCGGTCGATGGTGACCAGCGCCCCCGCCTTGGTGGGGGATCTCCTCCAAACGGCATCTGCCTGACCTGCCGCTGCATTTGTTGAAAGGCAGCCCATTTCTTTGGTGTCCCTCCAGCGGGTAGCTAGCAAAGGGCCACACCGCCTCTGCAGGAAGTCTCCGGGTTTCTCCAGCTCACCCTCCTTCCACAGCTCTCTGGGCAGGATCGGGTTTGGTGGAGGAAATGAGCTGCAGACATAGATGTTCTGATCCAGCAGCTTCTGCATGAGTGGGATGGATATGAGGGAGTTGGCCAGAAAGAGCTGGTGATACTTGTCGTTCAAGTCCTTAGCCAGCTCCGGTACTACACTGAAGCCCAGGTCCTGGCCTGACTTCTCCCCGACCTGGATCAGGAAGCGGTGACAGTAGCCTGACTTGGAATCACAGAGCAGCCACACCTGAGGCTGGCTTTTTGGGTTCCCCTGGATGCTGGAGCTTTCCTCCTCCTCCAGGCTGGGCAGCAGAGCGCGGTCTATGGCCAGGCAGCAGTTCGGCTTGTAGGCATCCCACATGGCGCCGCTTAAGATGCTCAGCATGGGCCTGAAGACATGCAGCGGGTCGCTGGAGGGGCCAGATCCCTGGACCTCCTTGATGAAGCTCCCCATCCGGATGTGGGCGGCGATCTGCTGGAAGCGTTTGATGCTCATGGCCCGGTAGAAGGTGTAGCTGTTGTCGAAGTGATTGAAGGACCAGTAGTGGGACAGGTCAGGCAGGTTATGGATCCCAATCAGAATCACAAGACCAATGAATCCTTTGATCTCGTGGGTGGTGACAGGCTCCCAGTCTGGTGGGGAGAAGCCTAAGACACGGCAGGCCCTGGCGTAGGCGTTGGTCTCCTTGGTTATTAGCTCGATGAGCTCAAATGGGAAGAGCAGGTTGAAGAAGTCGATGGCATCACAGTTCTTAGACAGGTACTGGTTCGGTCCACAGTGGTGAGTGAAGGGCAGGATAGGGGTCCTGTAGCTCTCATCTGCAGGTTTCCAACTATCTGCCAGCTTCCAGAATGGTTCTGGCAAGTCCTGGTTTGGTTCCTCTGAAGCTCTCTGCTGTGCACTGAGGCACAACTGGATGTCCGGCTCAACATAATCTGAGGAGAAGAGAGAAGCTTCATTTAGTGTCACCTTAAACCCCTTGATAGAGCCCGACCGATTAATCTGTGGGCCGATCTAAGCGTCTGCCTCAAGGGCGGCAGAAGCCTGGTTTGGTGTAGAAGGCTATGACCGAAAAAACTTAGATTGACAGATGACCGTTTGTAGAAGCCATTTATAGTTGTTGGTGTTTAAGATATGGTTTGATTCTGGTTTCTTTGGTTTGAGTGGTGATGTTTTGTTTATGTTGACACACTGACCCATGTTTTGCTCTGCCACTACTGGTGGTGTGGAGGGGAAAGCTATAAAGGTGAGAGGGCAGAAAGGGTTTGGGTGACGGGAAGTCATACGTTTTTTACTGCTTTCTTTGGCACACAATAGCCTGTGTCATATCCCCACTCTCCATAGCTACCTGTCCATCTCAATTGATGTACAAGACCACTACTCAGATAGTTTGTTCATGCACAAACTGAATTCAATAAATGGGAAAGCCCATAACTTATCTCCCGGTCTGGACATAATTCTCGTTAATACAAATACCCAATTTACAGTACCCTTAAAAAACCGATCCATGCTGAGACCGGTCCGAGCTCGGATCGGTTAACCAGGCCGAGCTCGGTTCTGACGACCCTTTACACATCACGCTATCTCGGTTCCTCGACTCCTCGCCTCCTAGTGACGATCTGCGGTATTACTGCCAGTATTGAAGGAGGGAATCAAGCAGTTGGTGGCGGTAATGCACCAAAAGTTGTTTGCTAACCGCCATAAAACACCAGAAGAAGAAGACGAAGAAGGAGGGAATCAAGCAAATCAAAATTGCGGTGCCCGTCACATTCAGAAAGTTTTGCTTGATTATTATTGTTGTACTTCGGTGTTTGCGGAGGGTCAGGCATTACCGCCAACTACTGGAATGGAGTGTGAATGGGGATGTGCAGCCAGACGGAGATGACGCGTTCCGATAATGCGCTCTTGTTATCAGAGAACCGAGCCAGGGAAAAACCGAGCCGAGCCCACCTCTGGAACTGGTCTGCAGTTAGCTCGGTCCGGTTGTGTCTAGCTCGGTTCGGTTCAGTTTGCTTTCCATTTACACACGATAAGTTATCTCAGTTACTGAGCTCGGACCGGTCTCGGCACGGTTTTTCAAGGGTAGTGTAAATGGGGTACAAGATTCCGCGCACCCTGAAGCGATTGAAAGGTGGTTGATAGTCTCTACACCATTGATACATAATTGGCCGAATTTAGGTGTTCAGGCTGATGTAGAACTAAATGGCCTGCATAAGATAATGGAACAAAAAAAACAGATTTTAAGACAGGATTTTTTTATAAATAGAAATTTTCTATCTTTTGAGACAATATGGTCTGATAAAGAGTACATGTATATACATGTTTAAGCCAGAATGATTTGAAATTTAAATATGACTTTCCTGTAACTTTAAGTATCGGTCTCCACAGCTGGAAACTGCTTCTGCCTTTATGTCTACTTTGGTAAAACTGGACCTGGTTCTTGACATCTGGGCCATCTTACAACGTTCCCAGCAGTGCAGGTTCTGCTGTAGAAATGTGGCCCGGACAAAAAATACTAAAAACAGATGTGCTTTTCCTCAGGCTTTCACTCATATTAGCCAGAAAACCCCTGGCAGCTCTGAATAGATGTTTTGTATCAGATTCTGTGTTTTAGAGTTGTTCTGATAAACGTTCTGACATGTTTCTCTCTCCCAATAAAAACAGGAAACTCCCACAATGCTTCAGATTTCAAGCTGCACTTAAATCTTCCTTTTCTACTCTGGTTCCTAAAAAAAAGGCACCCCAGATGTTTCAATCCAGGCTGTTTCCACCAGAACCATGTAGTTCCACTTGGAATGAGGTCCTGAGTGAAAGAAAACCTCCCTGCAGATGTTCATACAGGCTGAGGAGATCATCCGGTCGGAACTGGATGGAACCACATGACGCTAGCTTCCAAAGCATCAGTTTGTTTACTGCTCCTCCGTCTCCCTTTCACCATGGCGTCCAGCAGGCTGCAGTCTGACCCCAGGTCAGATGGGTTGACTGGTCACAGCTGGACGCCGTCAGGAAACGCAGCGGTTTGGGGAGGGGGACGTGACGGGAAGCTTTCCAGCTTCAACAATCTGATCTAAACTTCATAACTCAGGAATCACACGCCTCCAACGGCGTCTAAGCTTTAAGACGGCCGAGCTGCAGAACCTCAGCTGGTTAACATGAGCAGCAGCAATGACCTCTCTGTGCAGCACTGCATTATGGGTTTGTAGTCCAGCCGCAGCTGCAAACTACAATGCCAGGTCTGACTGGATGGAGGGAAAAAAACAAAACGCTGATAGAAGAATCGCCAAAGGATTGAGAAGGTAACGGTTCGGGGCTTTTTATTATCCAGCTGCAGCAGCTGGACTCTGCAGGTGATCAGCTGTAGGTCTGTTTGCAGTGTGCAGGCTTACTGCGGGAGCAGCAGATGGCGCCATCGTGCTCCGGGTTCCTCAGCAAATGTTCTGCCATCTGATCAGCGGAGCGAGGATGGAAGTCGCATTCTGCACAGCGCAGCAGGAAGGCGCTGCAGGAGGAGAAGCATCAGGTTAAAGCGACACGTCGGGAAGCGAGGAGGAGATCGCTGATTGTTCAGACTGATCCTCACCAGGGAGGAGGGGCCTTCTGCACGGGGATCACCTTATCCTTGGAGCCGCGAACATGGTGACTGAAAGACATCAGAACCAGTCAGAATCAGCTCACTTTGTGTGGTTCTCTGTCATACGTTGTGTACTATCCTCTAAAACTAAGTACCACTATAATACTATGACCAGCATTTGGAGAACTATTCTGTATAGTATTCAGTAGTAATGTGATGTAGTGTTCTGTGAGGCGTACTGGATCATGTGGGTGGCGTAGGCCCGGGAGCAGCAGCTGCTGTAGGGACATAGCAGGCAGTGGACGTAGGTCGGGTAGTGAGCAGTAAGGTCCGACGCGTCGGTTCCGCACTCCAAGCACAGCAACCGGTCCTCTGAGGACAGCCTGCAAGAGACAGGTGGACTGAGGAACGTCCTGGAGTTCTGATTTTAAGGGTTCCTACATTTTCATTTCAGCTCAATTTTTTCTATTTTTTTTTAACTCACAAAGTTTTAGATTTTATCAGGACGTTTGACAGTGAACAAAAAAAAAAAAAAAGAGCAAAGGTGGAACCGGTTCTGATTCAGTCTGATGATGATTTTGGGGATTAATAATCCAAACTCACGGGTCGGTGTGTTTAAAACCAGATCACTGACAGTGACGTAGGAAAACAAACATCCGTTTTTTTTTTTATAGTGAATCGAACCGGAACACGGGTCTCATTTAAAGTCTCTCCACTTTCTCTATGAAACTGAGCACTTAAGTATGGAGTCAGAAAGGGGTCAAAATGTTTGTAAACTAAATCTTGAATTTATTGGGCAGGATGTGCAGTGGACTCTGGTTGCTGATTGGTGGAGCTGGTCGGCCGTCATCTGCTGGGCGGGGCTCCAAGTTTTCTTTCTGAAACATGTTGTTGTACGAAGACTTTATTCTCGTAATGTTACGACTTTATTTTTGTCATTTTATAAATATTCTCGTTGCAACTTTATTCTCGTAATTTTACGACTTTATTCTCGTAATGTTACGACTTTATTCCCGTAATGTTACGACTTTATTCTTGTCATTTTATGAAAATCCACGTTGCAACTTTATTCTCGTAATTTTACGACATTATTCTCATAATGTTACGACTTTATTCTTGTCATTTTATGAATATTCTCGTTGCAACTTTATTCTCGTAATTTTACGACTTTATTCTCGTAATGTTACGACTTTATTCTTGTAATTTTATGAAAATCCACGTTGCAACTTTATTCTCGTAATTTTACGACTTTATTCTCATAATGTTACGACTTTATTCTTGTCATTTTATGAATATTCTCGTTGCAACTTTATTTTTGTAATTTTACGACTTTATTCTCGTAATGTTACGACTTTATTCTCGTAATGTTACGACTTTATTCTTGTCATTTTATGAAAATCCACGTTGCAACTTTATTCTCGTAATTTTACGACTTTATTCTCATAATGTTACGACTTTATTCTTGTCATTTTATGAATATTCTCGTTGCAACTTTATTCTCGTAATTTTACGACTTTATTCTCGTAATGTTACGACTTTATTCTCGTAATGTTACGACTTTATTCTTGTCATTTTATGAAAATCCACGTTGCAACTTTATTCTCGTAATTTTACGACTTTATTCTCCTAATGTTACGAATTTATTCTTGTCATGTTATGAAAATCCACGTTGCAACTTTATTCTCGTAATTTTACGACTTTATTCTCATAATGTAACGACTTTATTCTTGTCATTTTATGAATATTCTCGTTGCAACTTAATTCTCGTAATTTTACGACTTTATTCTCGTAATTTTACGACTTTATTCTTGTAATTTTATGAATATTCTCGTTGCAACTTTTTTCTCGTAATTTTACGACTTTATTCTCGTAATTTTACGACTTTATTCTTGTCATATTATGAATATTCACGTTGCAACTGTATTCTCATACATTTTCGACTTTATTCTCGTAATGTTAAAGACTTTTTTTCGTAATGTAATGTTATGAAAAAAAAATCTCTACCCTGGCCCTGATACTCCGTCGTATAAATGTAACTGGGTTTAATGGTTTTTGTTTTTTCTCCATAACCTTGGGCTGCGTGGTGTAGCCTCAGAGGAGCTGGGTTCCAGCTCATCTTCTCCATTTACAGCCACTAAAGTCACCATTACAACTATCGGTGAATCAAATAATCTAAAGTTTATGGATCATATTGAATGCCTTTAGCCGTCACTCTGTCGGCTAAAGTCATGTTTAGCATTCAACTACTACATTTGTCACAATAATTTCGAAAATTGTGATTATTTTAGCCCTAAAATATATAAAACATAGCATTCAGTCAACAGAGATGTCTGTTGACTGGATGATCTGGTTGAATTGTAAAGTGCCTTGAGATGTAAATTGGCGCTGTAGAAATAAACTGCATTAAATTGAATTGTTTAAATCAGTACTGTTTTCTTCCTATTTATGGCTAATAATGTTAGCATTAGATCTCTTGGATCGGGTTTAGTTCCACGGTAAAGAGCGACCGGCTTCAGTAAATAAATGTACCGCATTCCTTTCTTTCCTTTAGAATTTTGTTTTTTAAATCAGGAGAATTCCTGACCTTCCTAGACTTTTCCTGACCATTTTGGAGCCCTGACTGTCCTCTGCTGCCACCTTCAGGACAAACGCCTCACCTGCAGTGATTCCTGCGGCCCGGAATTCTCCTGGTCGGAGATTTAGGAGCTTTGAACAGCGTGGGGTTCTTCTGGATCTGAGACTTTAGCTGCTCTGTCTTGATCTTGTTAGGCTGGAAAATTGAGTTTGATGCCGCTGCAGGTTTGACCTTCCCGTAGGTCCTGATTGTCACCTGGAGGCAGACGGAGCAATCAGTGGACGTAGCAAGAGCTGGGACACAAAGTGGGCTGGATCTATCCTCACCTTGGACCCCGGCGGCAGCCCGTCCAGCTGCGACGGCCTGCGGAAGCTGCGGTGGTTCTCCGCCTTGTGCTGCATCTTCTCCTTGAGGAAGATGAACTGAAGGCGACACCTGTTGCAGTGGAAGGCCTGGCTCAGCTGGAACAGGAAGACAAGGCTGTTTGAACGGTTTCATCCCGATGCGTCACAAAGGAGACGCACTAAGAGGCTACGTTCACACAGCAGCCTGAAGTAACCCAAATCCGATTTTTTTTGCCCATACGTCATCTGGATCTGATCTTTTCATAGATGTCTGAACACCTCAGATACAATTTTTTTCCCCACTCGATACGAATCCGATACGAATCTGATCTTTTCAAAAGCCAGGTCGCATTCATCCAACCTGAACGCCATTAAAACCCGACAAAGGTCACTACTCTGCGTTTTGCTATGAAGAAAAACAGCAACCATGGCGGACGATGATGCAGAGAGCAGTATTAATACTGAAAAGATTGTGTTTTTAAGTTTGTGAAAGATGGCTAGATGCCCTCCGGCGCTAGCCTTGTGAGACCATCCTGATCTCGCGAGCTTTCAAGGTTTCCCTCGCAGATCAGTCTGGAGACTCTCTGTTAAAGAAAATTTGGAGCCGTTCACCAAACGAACGTCCAATCAGCGTTGGCTTTGAGGCGGGTTAAGGTGTGACGCAACGAGAAGCGCGACAGTTCAGTCTAAAGAACATGGCGGCTTCAGCCGATGAAACTAGCGTTAGCGTGGCTATCGAGCAAGTTTTATCGGAATTACAGAGTATTTCTTCACTGAAAGAAGAGCAAAACACTGCTCTGGAGGCTTTTCTCAGAGGAAAAGATGTTTTTGCTCTTCTCCCGACTGGTTTCGGCAAGAGTTTGATCTATCAATTGGCTCCTCTTCGTCGTCGCTCTGTTAGTACGTCATATGCTTTGTTGATCTGATTGGTTTATTTGGCCCGTCTATCACCAACATAGGCCAATCAGCTAACCAGTATTTTCGCCCCTTCCCAAAATTACTTCAAGGGAAGGTTTCCAGATGGATATGCGGAGCAAATCCATCTGGCGGAGTCAGGTTACTCCGGCGCTACAATCCATGTTTACTTCGGTAAACACGGAGCATGCTGGCTTGTGACATCATTACGTCCTCCACTGCGCATGTGGGACGCTCGTATGAATGCAGTTCACACAGGAGATCAGATACGAGTCGCATATATTTGGAAATGTGAACAGCAACACAAAAAAAAATATGTTAATAGAGCATTAAGGCTTGCAGTGTGAACGTAGAGTGGTCACCTTGTGGCGGTACAGGTGCTGCTGGTAGTTGGTCGGGCTTTTGTTCACTTTCAGGCAGAAGACACAGAGGAGGAACAGCGTCTCTTTGTGGAAGGTGGCAAAGTGCTGCAGGACGTCCGAGTAGAAGGACGAGCGGAACGAGCAGACCTGCAAACACGGCCGGGGGGTCAGACGGTGGGGATGAGAACTGGTGGGGGAGGGGAGGGGGGAGCACCCACCTGGCAGATGTACGGCATCTCGCCTGGCTTGTGGTTGGACTTCATGTGGTTGAGGAAGGCCGGCTCGTTGTCGAAGGCCCACTCACAGATCCGACACAGACCTGGCGGCAGCACACAGACGGACTCAGGTTAACACAGAGATTAAAGATGGCTGTGTGTCGTAGTTAACGGACACTCTGGTGCACCTCTCCGAAATTGTTGGTGACCGCAGACAGGAGGCCTCTGATTGGTCAATTCTACATCCGCTCTAAACTATGCATATTTTCTGTTTGGTTCCTAATGGTAGAAACTGTGGTTGTAGTGCCGTCCACAACGCCTGGCACACCTCGGACACCATCCCAGACGCCGTGCAGGACGCTAGTTTGTAGCTACCTGAGTGAAGATGGCCCCCCCCACCTTCTTCAAATCAGACAAAATTAGTGTAAAATGTTTGTGCAGCAAAAATTTTTGTTTGTGCCGCTGTCGTTTTAAAGATATAAAGAAATATTTCTAGAGGTCATCAAAGGTCAACCAGCCCCCCCATGTTCTTCAAATCAGACGAAATAGGTGTCAATTAACTCAGCTTCGTTTGGGCAGCAAAAATTGTCATTTGTGCCGCTTTGGCTTTGAAGATATTAATGAAAAGGTCAACCAGCCCTCCCACCTTCTTCAAATTAAAATGTTTGTTTGTGCCGCTTTCATTTTAAAGATACAAAGAGATGTTTCTAGAGGTCATCAAAGGTCAACCCCCCCCACTTTCTTCAAATCTTCAAATCCAAAGCAGCACAAACGAAAATTTTTGCTGCACAAACCAGCACAAACGGAGCTGAGTTAATTGACACCTATTTCGTCTGATTTGAATAAGGTGGGAGGGGCTGGTTGACCTTTGATGACCTCTAGAAATATTTCTTTATATCTTTAAAACGATAGCGGCACAAACGAAAATTTTTGCTGCACAAACCAGCAAAAACGTAGCACAAACATTTGACACCAATTTTGTCTGATTTTAAGAAGGTGGGGGGCCAACTTCACTCAGGTTTTGTATCTCTGTGTGACGGTCTGTTGGTTTGCACCCAAAGCCAAAACATGCAGCGCCATGGCCAGTCTTTGGGGAACACTCACTGGCGAACTGTGTGTCGTCAGGCGTTCCATGAGGGGTTGTAGACGCCGAACAAGCTCATTAAAACCGACACACGGACACCACCAATTCTAGCTAGTTCCTGATTGTCCCTCTTGCGTTGTGACGTGGAATAACACAAAGACCACGCTTCAAAATTGGGCATCAATCAGAAATATCTGCGACAAGCTAACTGTCACACGGCTGCGAGAGGATAAGCAGCCCTTTAGAACTGACAGAGACAGAACAAGAACGCCATAGCTGCTGATTCTGAATCGAACAGGGGGACCGTTATACTGCGTTCACTCCAAAGGCATCACAAACACCCAAACGCAGAAATTTGGACGCTGGGTCAGATGCTGGATCAATCTGTGGTTAGGTTGCTTTACCGCTCTGGATGCGCGGCGCTCTGTTTGTTATCTGCTCTATTCTGTAGCCTCAAGCTAGAGAGCAGCTTGGCTTTATTTAGATGGGGAAAAATTCCACCTCCAAACATCCTCTGTCCATCAGTTTATCAGGATTATTATCCCACTAAAATATGTAGGTCTTGTTTTCGAAGCGTACCGCCGGGAAGCAATGCTGGAAATCCCCACTGAAACCTCTCTGCTGCGGCCAGCCTGAGGGGGATTTCCTGCTGCCGTTTGTAGCGTCTGGAAGCGAACAGAAAGAACCAGAAAAGTCGCTCATATTCAGAATTAAAACTTCAGAAAGTTCTTTAAATGTGAAATGATTCCATCCTGTTCAATAAATGATCAGTGTTTTTAATTCAGAGTAATTTTCATGTGAATGTGCTTTACTGGAGGCATCCATGTTTGTCAAAGAACACTACTGCTATGGGAGAATTATCCTGCCATAATGCAAGAGCATAATTTCAATTTGAGAAAAGAATGTCATCTTCTTGCACTAAAAACTTATAATGCTCACACTCCAAACATGCGCTCTCTCTCAAATATTTTCTCTTCTCTCTCAAATCTTTGTTTCTTCTCTCAGATTTAATGCTTCTTGCACAGATATTTTCTCCTCTCGCTTGCCTCCTTCTCTTCGCGCACAAACCGCGCTCTGCTCGAGTCTCAAATACGCTTGCAAACCCGTAAGCTCTGCTTGCGGATTTTTTCTGCTCTCTCTCGGATTGCACTTGGATCGTCGCCTAGCAACCATTCCAGCCAATAGAACGACAGCCTGGGAAAGGGTGCGCTTGTTTAACCCTACTGAGTGTGCCTGTGCTACTACGCCACTTATAAGAGCGTCGCTGAAACTGCTATTTACAGTAGTTTAGTGGCTCGATTCAGCAAACTTCAGGACTGATGGATAACCCAAACAATTCTGAATTAAGTAATTTTAAACAATTAGTGGTTTGTTATGTACAAAAGCAAAGAACCGACATATTAAATTATTATATTGAAATACTTTGTTAGTATAATGGCAAATCTTTAGGTTTTAACCAGTCAGTGAGTTATGGATGTTTTAAAATGTTGGATGAGTGGACGATTGGTCTGAAAGAGGAGTCCAATCGCAGCTCAAGTAGGACATTACAGGGAAAGGAGACTTATGTCTTCTGAAAGCCACTGCTGTTTTCACCTCAAAGGAGCTTTTCATTGGACTAACTATGCGGTTTGTTGGCTACATCAGCAGGTTAATAAATAATAAGTACTGTATTATGATATTAAAATTGGTATTTATTTAAATTTTATTATCATGTTTAATCAGACCTCAAATTTTATATTTAGTTAAGAGTGAGATGGTTAATTTTCGGAGGCGTGGATGACTTCTCCCTGGAAGAGAAATCTTTTTCTCCTGACTTCTATAAGAAAATGAAAGTCAGGATTTTCTCTGACTGACAGCCCTGTGGCTGCAAGGCTATCAGTCTGCAGCACTGGGGCCTCCAGGCCACCGTCCTGTCTCCATTTCTCTTCACCCTCTACACCTTCACCCTGTGGGCTGTGTGTCTGCGGGGAATGAGCTGGAGTACCACTCAGTCATCATGGACTTTGTGGACTGTTGTGAGAAAAAACACCTGTGTTTAAACACCAGTTAGACCAAGGCGATGGTGATCGACTTCAGGAGACGACCCCGTGTGAACATTCAGGGGCAGGACATAGAAACTGTGGAGAGTTTCAAATACCTGGGTGTTCACGTCAATAAGAAAGCTGACTGGACACATAACACCATAACAATAATTGTAAATAACCATCCAACATTTTAACTTTTGTAAAAAATGTATTTTTTCCAAAACGATCCAAGTGCAATCCGAGAGAGAGCAGAAAAAATCCGCAAGCAGAGCCTACGGGTTTGCGAGCGTATCTGAGATTCGTGCAGAGCGCGGTTTGTGCGCGAAGAGAAGGAGGCAAGCGAGAGGAGAAAATATCTGTGCAAGAAGCATTAAATCTGAGAGAAGAAACAAAGATTTGAGAGAGAAGAGAAAATATTTGAGAGAGAGCGCATGTTTGGAGTGTGAGCATTATAAGTTTTTAGTGCAAGAAGATGAAATTCTTTTCTCAAATGGAAATTATGCTCTTGCATTATGGCAGGATAATTCTCCCATATACCGCCACCTACTGGTTAGTGACATTGTCACGGTGCGGTATCGGCTGTTGATCAAGTCCCAGTGCTGTATCTGGTGTTTGTCACAACGCGCTATTATCCAAGTCATCTTGAAAACATTCTTCTTCCAAATGTTGGCTACATATTACGGGTTTTTTCTCTGGCCAGAAGTTCGATGGCAAATCCTCCCTCTTCAAGTTGGCGATCCAACGACCAACCCGTCCGTGGAGGATCAGGAATCAGAAAGGTGGAATAACTCTTTTTTTCACTTTTACCCGATGTATTCCAGCATCCAGCTGCCATGCACGTGGGCATTGTCAGTTTCACTATAGCTCTGGTGAATTTCAATGGTGAAGTCCTCTGGAAATCTTCAATAATTGTTGTTGATTGCAGATGTGTCTAGTAGTTCCCATTGATTTAGCTTGTAAAGCGGGGAGAATGGCGCTAGGCTTACCGCACCGTGACGTCACTGCTGGAAGATGGCAGGAGGGAGGGGCTACTATAGTTGGGCAAAAATGGCCGCTCCCAGACTCAGTGATTGCCATGAAAATGATCATTTTCAATTTTTACTGATTAACCTTAAATTCATTAAATCATACGTATTAGTTTTAGTTATAAATAATGACCAGGTCACACAGTCAAACATTTTTCAATAGTATAATGTTTTAGTGCAGCCATAATGATTAGAGCTCGCTCTCTTTTCCTTCTTCATAACAATCCACTCTCCTGGCTTTTTTTTTACTTTTGCAGTTTAACTCCATTGATATTTATTTATTTTTATATGCAGAATGTCTGCAGAAGCGATGACAGCTTGCAGGTAGCGTCTGTCTCCCCTAAAAAAACTCCTGGATTAGCTTTTTCTAATCTGTTGACGCTCCAGCATCCAGAGTTCAATTGACCAGCGTCTGACGCTTGGATGCCAGAACACTCAAAATGCACCATTGGACACCTCAACGCCGTCCCCCGTAGACTTTGCATGTGAACCAGACGCCCAGAACGCGCCCGGTGTGAACGCAGCATTAAGTCTGAGTGCAAAACATAAATCAGGACGACACCTCAGAAGTCTACAGTTGAGGTTCTTACAGGAAGACTGGGTGGGGCCGTGAACCTGGTCCTGGTGGTCCTTCAGCTGAGCCACCGATGAGAAGAGTCGGTAACAGAAGCGGCAGCACTGCTGGTCTTTGCGGTCTACGACCAGCTCCGAATGGATCAGCGAGTGCTGCATCAACCTGCGCACACATAAACGGGTGAGGCGGGGGGGCGGGCCGTCCAGGTTAAGGCGCGTCTGGGCGACCCGTGGACCCACCTCAGGTTGTTCTCCGCCCTGAAGGAGCAGATGCTGCAGGTGAAGGAGGAGCCGCAGGTTCCAGGGGGCGGAGCTTTCCTCAGACTGATGTCTCCACCGAATCTGCCGTAGTAAAACTCCTCGACACTCATCACCACCCGGGGTGGTTCAGAGGCTGTCGCCGTGGGGACGACGGAGAGGGTGGGGCCAGAAGCTA
Source organism: Cyprinodon diabolis (assembly GCA_030533445.1). Lineage (NCBI taxonomy): Eukaryota > Metazoa > Chordata > Actinopteri > Cyprinodontiformes > Cyprinodontidae > Cyprinodon > Cyprinodon diabolis. The sequence continues at coordinate 46,325,591 of CM060064.1, read as the reverse complement.
AGGGACAAGATAAAGAGAACCAATTAACAAATGTTCCTGTAGCAGATAGACATGCCGCTGGACAGAAGCTGGACATGAACCGTTCAATCTGCATTAGCTTCAGACCCAAGGAGAGCGGATTGAAGGTCGTCTGACCTTTGGTGCTGCTGAGGGGCGTGGCCTTCAGGACTCCGTTCGTCGAGGCAGACAAAGCGGCAGGAGAGGCTGCTAGCTTCAGGGAGCTGCTGCTGCTGACCTGCGACACCTGCAGGTTCACTGGAAAACAGCGACAGACCAGTTAGAGCACCGACCCAACCAGTTCAGCAGAGAACCCCTCCCAGCATTTCCAACACGCTAACCAGATCCTGGAGCGCTGCTTCGGATGGTCAGGGTGGTGGGCAGCTGCACGCTGGTGAAGGTGGAGCCCGGGTGGGAGAGGCCTGGTGCTACCTGTTTCTGTGAGACCACTGTGGACAAGCCCAACCCGGACTGGACCAGCTGGCCCAGAGAGGGCGCTGTGGAGACAGGACACCCAGTGGATTAGACACCAGCGAGCCGCGTTCAGAGCAGTGACGGGATCGATTGGACCTACACTGGATCAGAGTGAGCGGCTGCATCGTCTGACCCGGGTGCAGGTTCAAAACCAGCGGAGCCCCCGGGTTCATCATGGTGGGTACCTGGAAGCCCTGCAACGAGAAACACAGCTTCTTTGTTGCCATGGAAACATGCTGCAAATCTTAGCCAGGCGTGGCGGATTCTCCAGTACCTGCGCGGTCAGGATGATGGGCTGGGTGCCGCCGCCCCCCGGAGCCGCCGGGAGGAGAAACGTTCCGCCCGCCGTCTGCGTCAGGATGAGGGGCGGACCTTGAGCCCTGAGGGGCGGGGCCGAGGCGGCCGGCTTGGACGTGGTGGTGAGGCAGAGTGTGGAGGAGGTGGTTATGATGGACGGAGGAGGTGGAGGTGGAGCCAGTGCCGCTGAGGAGGAAAAAAAGGGAAAGGTTCACCAAAAAAAAAAAAAACCCGAGATCCCAGGTCACCTGCTGGAAGATACACTCACCTGCTGGGACAGGTGCGCTGGACGGAGGAGGACTGGGCGACCGACTGACAGAGGTAGGGGGGGAAGACGACAGATCCTCCACTGGAGACAAAAACATCGCGTCAAATTCACCAAAAACTTTCTAAGGCTGAAATTATCCGATTAATAATCAGATTCATCAATTATTGAAATAATTTAGTAATCGATAAATCGTTAACTGGAATATAGAGACTTTAAAATATGCATTTAACTGACAGAAAAACCCACTTAGGGCAGGAATCATACCAAGATTAAAAAAAAAAATACTGAAAAAAAACCCAAAACATTTTAGTTTGTCAATACGCTCCATGCAGAACAAGCAGAAAAGTTTTAGTTTCCCCTCGTTTCATTTAGTAAAATAAATCTTCTTTAAAGGAACCTTTTGCTTTCCGATTATTAATCAATCAATAAAAAAAATAAATAATTGAGAGATTAATTGATCTGCAAAATAAAGGTTAGTTGCAGCTCTAGCTGGATCAGTGTTCCTGCAGCGCCCTCTAGGGGCTGGAGACGGTGTCTGCAACATCCCTTCCAACAACTAGCAAACAGAAATTGAGAAAATCTATTTGGGACTGAAATAAATAAAAACCTCAGTCAAGTAAAATAAAATGTTTATCCATTTCTTTAGCCCTGCATGATGTGAAAGGCTTGTTTTTTCCCCGGGTGTTTAGTTTCACTCCACAGTTCTTCTACTCTGCTGCTGTGGCGTTTGTTTTTGTATTTTTTATCTCAAGCATTTCTCTGCCTCGCTTCTCTTTTTTGTTCCATTAATGTTGCAAAGAACACATTTCTTAAATGCAAATTTAAAAAAAAGTTCTTAATCAAAAAAGGTTTTGGAGAGAAACTTTGCTTTTCAAATATTGCAAAATTTCAATCAGTTTTTCAGAAGATTTATTTTTTGAAGAAGAGTTTTTTCAGATTGAGTTTTATGGATAGCGATCTTCTCAAATCCTGTTTTCATATGTGGGGGCGGGCCTTTCTCTGGAGTGAGGAGTGAAAACACTTTTCTATTGGTCGGCTGGACGTTAGCAACAACGTTTTTATTGGTTAGAGTGTTTGTATTGGGCTACTGGTCAATGTGATCTGAGACACTTTGGAAAACATTACAACTCATTAATAATAATAAAATCTGAAAGAGAGAAATTTACAAACATAAAATCTGTAGAAATAAGGTAAAAAATATATATATATATATATTTCTGAGTCAAAGAAATTTAAAAATATAAAAAAAAACATTCAAGATTAAAACCTTTTGTCAGACTTTTTAAACAGAAAGGGACAAAAAAACAACATTCAAACTTTAATTAATGAGCTCTTTAAAACTTATCCTGTGGTTTTATCTTTTAATGATGGATTTATTGTTTATCAAGACAGGAAAAGCTTTAATTGAACTAGTTTTTTTTCTTGTGTTTTATAACTTAGGGACCCAATTTCCCAAATACACCACAACTAAAGGTACGACGACCTTTCAAAAACCTGCATTAAGAAACCATCGATATTCCACTCTTATCCTACTGAAAACCATTGAATATGATAAAAATTGGTTGACCTGCTCCATTGGTACTGCTCTCCGATGTAAATACGAATCTCAGAGGATTGACAGAAAACGATTTTCAAATCTTTGTCGAAATATTAGGGATTGGAGGATCCATTTAACCTCATCTTCCAGAATTAGCCAGCCAACCAATCAGTGCTCCCTGAATTTTTATGGATTCTGCTTTAAAAAATGAACCAAATTATGGAAAAACTAAATCTGCTGATAGAACGGATGAAAGCTGAAGTAAAACCAAGCATTAATTAAGTTACTTATAAAAACTAGCAAACTTACGGAAGAGGATTAGGGCCACTGAAAAAAAAAAAAAAGTAAACTAATTTTTAAAGCTACAGTGTGTAACTTTTAGCGACATCTAGCGGTCAGACTGCAGACTGCAGCAACATGAACATCTCCCCCCCACCGCTTCTCCCCCCCAACAGTACGGCGAGCGTTACGGGACAAAATGTCTTCCACGACGTCCGCATCACCTACCTTCTCAAGTGATGAGGTTTGTTTACATAGATAATTTTACAGATAGTATTTCATTAGTCTGTGTAGGGTATAGATTTCATGTAGACTTAAACAACTTGCCGTAGTTACTTTCGAGCGTAATGGGCGATCTCGCAATCGCTAGTTTGTTGGCTCTGCGCTGCCGTAGCGCAAAGATGTCTGCCTCCATGGCTGCGAGACCCGCTCCTATGTAATTATAAATAACGAATTCTAAGGCAACGCAAATATTAAGGTTAAGAGGCTGAGCTCATAGATGATGATAAATAACATAGTTATGTATAATATATTACATTTCTGACTGTAAATCCCTGTAATTATTACACACTGCAGCTTTAAATTTTATTTCAGTTTAGTATGGGAAAAAAGTCAGAATTCTGAGAAAAAAGAATTTTGAGATTAAAGTCAGAATTTTTAGATTAAAGTCAGAATTTTTAGATTAAAGTCAGAATTCTGAGAAAAAGTCAGAATTTTGAGATTAAAGTCAGAATTTTTAGATTAAAGTCAGAATTCTGAGAAAAAAGTCAGACTTCTGAGAAAAAAAGTCACAATTTTGAGATTAAAGTCAGAATTTTTAGATTAAAGTCAGAATTTTTAGATTAAAGTCAGAATTCTGAGAAAAAGTCAGAATTTTGAGATTAAAGTCAGAATTTTTAGATTAAAGTCAGAATTCTGAGAAAAAAGTCAGACTTCTGAGAAAAAAGTCACAATTCTGAGAAAAAAGTCAAAATTTTGAGATTAAAGTCAGAATTTTTAGATTAAAGTCAGAATTCTGAGAAAAAAGTCAGAATTCTGAGAAAAAAGTCAAAATTTTGAGAAAAAAGTCACAATTCTGAGAAAAAAGTCAAAAATTTGTGATTAAAGTCAGAATTTTTAGATTAACGTCAGAATTCTGAGAAAAAAGTCACAATTCTAAGAAAAAAGTCAAAATTTTGAGATTAAATTCAGAATTCCGAGATTTAAGTCAAAATTCTGAGATTAAAGTCAGAATTCTGAGGAAAAAGTCAGAATTCTGAGATTTAAGTCAAAATTCTGAGATTAAGGTCAGAATTCTAAGAAAAAAGTCAGAATTTTGAGATCAAAGTCAGAATTTTTAGATTAAAGTCAGAATTCTGAGAAAAAAGTCAGACTTCTGAGAAAAAAGTCAAAATTTTGAGATTAAAGTCAGAATTTTTAGATTAAAGTCAGAATTCTGAGAAAAAAGTCAAAATTTTGAGATTAAAGTCAGAATTTTTAGATTAACGTCAGAATTCTGAGAAAAAAGTCACAATTCTAAGAAAAAAGTCAAAATTTTGAGATTAAATTCAGAATTCCGAGATTTAAGTCAAAATTCTGAGATTAAAGTCAGAATTCTGAGAAAAAAGTCAGAATTCTGAGATTTAAGTCAAAATTCTGAGATTAAAGTCAGAATTCTGAGATTTAAGTCAAAATTCTGAGATTAAAGTCAGAATTCTGAGAAAAAAGTCAGAATTCTGAGATTTAAGTCAGAATTCTGACTTTTTTCCGATACTAAACTGAAATAAAATTTAAAAATCAGTTAACTTTTTTTTTTTTTCAGTGGCCCTAATACTCTTCCGTACAAACTAATTCTAGAGAAACAAGAAAATAATTACAACTTAATAAAACTAAAAGAGAAAGAAAAATAGCAGTTCCTGTCATCGAAACACATCAGACTTTTCCCGACTAAACCGTAGAATTTAGCTAGACTGTGAAATAATTCATTTTTTACATCCTGTAACGTCGTTTATAATCAACGATTCATGGTCTGCAAACATAAAAAAATCAATAAATCAAACTGCATTTAGACAGAAAGTCTAGAGCAGAAGTCTTCAATGTTTTCCAGGCCAAGGACCCCCAAACTGATGACACGATGGAGCGGGGACCCCCTAATTATTGTATATATTGTATGAAATAGTGTTCTATCAAACTGGTCCTATAGTCACTCTATTACAGATGCAGAAATGTAACTAAAGTAATCCTTCCCTGGGATTATTAAAGTATTTCTGATTCCTGGTTGATGGGACAGGTGTTGTGAATGAAACGGTACCCAGATTGAAAGAGCTCCTGTGTGTCGCTGAATATGTGCATTAATGACTGAAAGACATCTTCTGCCTCCATTTATCTGTTTACTACAGTCTGTTGGATTCATGTTTATGTGGATTAAAGACATTTCAATTAGTGGAAAAAAATGCAGAGGGGAATATAAAGAAAAGTCTAATCCACCAAAACTGGCAACCCCCGTGCAGTACCTCCATGGCCCCCTAGGGGTCACAGACCCCCTGTTGAAGACCTCTGACCTAGAATATTCTGTCCAGAATCTGGACAGAACCGGTCGGCTGCTCAGCGAAAGTCGCTCAGAACATCTTTGTGGTTCAGATTCTGCTCAGTTCCACGGAATCGGAACCAAACGGAGCAGGTTCTCCTTGAGGCTGGCAGAACGTTTCATCGTATCTGAAGCTGCGTAGCACAGTCCGGTTCTAAAGCACCGATTGGACCTTTAGGAATGCGGGTTATTGTCCAACCTGGCTCTCCATAGTTGTCCATGATCTCCATGTCATCTTCCTCCACGCTGTCATCCACCTGTTGCCACGGCTCCAGCTCCTCCTCCTCGCACTCCATAAACAGCTCGGTGTCCATGTTGCTATGGAGACTAGGAAAGAAACCATCAATGCCCGGTTAGCAGTGGAGGCAGCTTTAGATCATTTATGGTTTATTAAAGTCTACAGGCTAAACATGAAGTTAAACCCAATCTAAATATAAGTCAAAGATGAGACGAAAAACTAAATTACAGGTTTTTATTGTTAAGGAAGAAAAGGTTCCAATCCTTTATGGCCTGCGTGGGGCGACCCCTCCCCTCTCCATGGGCCTGATTACTGCCACACCTGTCCTCTACCAAGAAATCACATGTTTGACCTGCCAAATCAGATATTTTACTCTTCGGACAGCAGAGAACCGCGGTGAGAGACATTTGTTGAATTTGAACTCATCGGCTACGTCCTCCAAAGGCCAGATTCCTCGCCTGCTTACGTCATAACACGGCGCCACGGTCTGTTCTGATTGGAAGACACCTCACTATGCGGCCAAATGCAACCTTATTTCAACCTGTTTTGAAGGACGGGTACAGTCTATTCTCCGTATCATTAAGCCGGGCATACACCTTACCATTTTTTGCACTTTTGGGGCCGATTCTCCAGTCGTACGAGAACTTTTCGATCGGGTCGCAGGCCCCAAAAAAACTGTTTACTTGTATAGTTAATACAGCACATTAAGCACATTGTTTTATAAAATTCCTTTCTCTAAAATTCCATCAGAACGCTTAAAATATTAACTGTGATCTAACCAAACTAGTTTTAATCGACTAGATTGGTTGTTTTTCCAACCAATCTATTCTTAGAACATATCCAAACTCTATGCAGCTCTCCTAAAAACTCCAACATCTTGACTGAATACTGAGGCTGTTTAAACGCCAGGTTCCAGGCGAGCTTAACCACTTCCTGAAACGATCATATGGTATTGCGGGTAGCGGGGCTTCGGACGTCATCCATTTTGGCTCCTCCCCCAAATGAATCACGCCTTGGTACGCGCCTTGAGGAACGCCCCCTCCATTACTTGAAACACGCCTTGAAGCCTCAACTCATCTCATAACATCACTAGACAGCAGCAAACCATTTGAAAACAAACCATGCAAAGAGCAGTGTTGCCAACTTAGCGCTTTAGTCGCTATATTTAGCCACTTTTCAGACCCCTCTAGCACTTTGATTTCTAAAAAGCTCCTAGCACCAAATCTAGAGACTTTTTTCTGCTACTGGAGACTTTGGAGACAACATCTAAAAGCAGCGAACTCTGCTCTCCAGAGCAAGTAGATTGGTAACCCCGCCTCCTGCTCTCCTCTATCTTGTCTGCTGTCATGATTCATGCAGCTATTATTTCATCCAAATGAAAAATGGAGAACAGATAAGCAGATCATGGCTTGTCTACAGTGAAAAGAAGGACTGGGTTATTTACTTTGGCCTTTTTGGAAACACAGGAAGGAGCAATCAGCTAAGTGAGCTTAGTGCTTGGAAAAAATCTTTCATTCCTTTAGAGACAGCATGAAAAGTCAGCTGAGTACAAAACATAGAGAGGAAAACAAGAAGAAAAGGGACAAGAAGAGAGGGACACAACCTAGAACAGATAATGGATGTCTATTCTATTAACATTTCTCTATCTGGATAATGGGTCTGTTTTATGTGTGTCTTCTCCATTCAGAGGGCCCCAAATTTTCTGGATCCGGCCCTGAATGTGGCTGTATTACAGCTATACTAGGAAAAAGGTAAACTCAAAATGCCTCACCTAAAAAAAAAACTGATAAATATTGTTTTTTTCTTTTTTTCCATCCTCACCTTGTCCCCTCCTCTGTCCTAACCCTGCTTAGTCAGGGACTAATGTCCCCTGATGCCTGGACAGTGGACAGAGGAGCCCAGCACTGAGCCAAATGTGTTGTTAGAAAGCAGATTGAAAGGTGGGCATGTGAAATAATGAGCCAACAGTTCATCTTAGCAGCCCTTTGCTTCGTGAACTTCCAACATGATGATGAGGATCAGCTTATAGTGATGATGTGCGGCTTATTGTATTTCTCTAATTGAATAAATGTGTTAAAATGACAGATTAAGTAGTTTTCCTGATAGAATGAACCTGAGCCTCGGCTTGTTTTCTGGTTCGCGTCACTGCAGTACCAGCAGCGGCCGCATGGGGCGCTCACCCTCCCCTCAGCTCCTATCTGTTCCTTCGATTCCTCTTGTAGGGTCTCTGTTCCGGCGGGAACAAACTTCCGAGTCCCGCACCGGACCAGACCGCAACGGGACCTATAAAGCAGGCTGCGGTTCATTCTAGATCTAAGGTCGGACCGAGTCCGTCCAGAACCGCAGTTCTTCTGCCTCTGTCCGCCCCCCCTCCCCGTTCATCCAGCAGCTATGCACCCACCGAGCCCCGCCTCCCCCGCAGACCCACGGCTAGCATTTCTAACCCTCCGGATGCAACCGAACTGCTCCTACCTGCAGCCGGGGGCTCAGATCGGCAGTGGGTCTGGACCGATTCGGGTGATTCTACTCTTTCTTCTTCACATGCGATGCAGTTCGATCGCAGGGGGCGGGTCTTCCGCCTCAGCGTTTGTCTGAGGGTCGTTGATTGGCTCTCTGTGGCACACGTTACTTCCCACATCACGCAGCCTTGGCTCTGATTGGCTGGGGAGAATTTTTGTGGAGGAACTAAACTGTGCTGCGGGTTTTCAGATTTTCAAGGATTCCCCGGTTTTGTTCGACCGGAGTAAACTCTGTGACCTGTAGGGCTGCAGTGCATTGCCGTTTACACAAAAATAAACAGCAACCAGAGCCAGAATGTCGCCCTGGCGGCGACAAAACTGGAAAACACATACAGGGCAGTCCTCCATTTTGGATTCAGTTTTTGAGGGGGCGGGTCAGAAACTATGACGTCATGAGCTAAACTGAAAAATCACTTCCTGTTTCTGTGTAACAAAGAGAAGACAGGAAAAAAAACAACAAATAAAGTCGAGTTTCTTTATTTAAATGTTTAAAATGGAACCAAAATTATTGATTTCAAAGCAAACATTCAGAGTTTAATGAGCTTCTTCTGTTTCAGGCCATGTCAAAGTCAAAGCTGAAGTTCAGGCTTTAACCAGGCCTCTTATAATTTTTTTTACATTTTTTATTCATTCTCTGAAACATTGTCCCGCAAATAGCTTGAGCTAAAGGTCACAAACATTAAATACAGGTGCTGGTCATAAAATTAGAATATCATGAAAAAGTAGATTGATTTCAGTAATTCCATTTAAAAAGTGAAACTTGTATATTATATTCATACATTACATACAAACTCATATATTTCAGATGTTTATTTTGTTTAATTTTGATGATTACAAATGACAACAAATGAAAATCTCAAATTCATCATATCAGAAAATTAGAATATTGTGAAAAGGTTCAAAATTGATGGCCCCTGGTGCCACACTCTAATCAGCTAATTAACTCAAACCACCTGCAAAAGCCTTTAAATGGTCTTTCAGTCTAGTTCTATAGGCTACACAATCATGGGGAAGACTGCTGACTTGACAGTTGTCCAAAAGACGACCATCGACACCTTGCACAAGGAGGGCAAGACACAAAAGGTCATCGCTAAAGAGGCTGGCTGTTCACAGAGCTCAGTGTCCAAGCACATTAATAGAGAGGCGAAGGGAAGGAAAAGATGTGGTCGAAAAAAGTGTACAAGCAAGAGAGATAACCGCACCCTGGAGAGGATTGTGAAACAAAACCCATTCAAAAATGTGGGGGAGATTCACAAAGAGTGGACTGCAGCTGGAGTGAGTGCTTCAAGAACCACCACACACAGACGTATGAAAGACATGGGTTTCTGCTGTCGCATTCCTTGTGTCAAGCCACTCTTGAACCACAGACAGCGTCAGAAGCGTCTTGCCTGGGCTAAAGAGAAACAGGACTGGACTGCTGGTGAGTGGTCCAAAGTCATGTTCTCTGATGAAAGTAAATTTTGCATTTCCTTTGGAAATCAAGGTCCCAGAGTCTGGAGGAAAAGAAGAGAGGCACTTCATCCACGTTGCTTGAAGTCCAGTGTAAAGTTTCCACAGTCAGTGATGGTTTGGGGTGCCATGTCATCTGCTGGTGTTGGTCCATTGTGTTTTCTGAGGTCCAGGGTCAACGCAGCCACATACCAGGAAGTTTTAGAGCACTTCATGCTTCCTGCAGCTGACCAACTTTTTGGAGATGCAGATTTCATTTTCCAACAGGACTTGGCACCTGCACACAGTGCCAAAGCTACCAGTACCTGGTTGAAGGACCATGGTATCCCTGTTCTTAATTGGCCAGCAAACTCTCCTGACCTTAACCCCATAGAAAATCTATGGGGTATTGTGAAGAAGAAGATGCAATACACCAGACCCAACAATTCAGAAGAGCTAAAAGCCACTATTAGAGCAACCTGGGCTATCATAACACCTGAGCAGTGCCACAGACTGATCGACTCCATGCCACGCCGCATTGCTGCAGTAATACAGGCCAAAGGAGGCCCAACTAAATACTGAGTGCTGTACATGCTCATACTTTTCATGTTCATACTTTTCAGTTGGCCAACATTTCTATAAATCCTTTGTTTTTATTGGTCTTCAGTAATATTCTAATTTTCTGATATGATGAATTTGAGATTTTCATTTGTTGTCATTTGTAATCATCAAAATTAAACAAAATAAACATCTGAAATATATGAGTTTGTATGTAATGTATGAATATAATATACAAGTTTCACTTTTTAAATGGAATTACTGAAATCAATCTACTTTTTCATGATATTCTAATTTTATGACCAGCACCTGTATAATAGAGAGCATCATGTTGCGTTCTAGAGGGCCTAACGCATCAAAACAGGCCAACAGGGGTCTGCGACTCCTAGGGGTCCACGGAGGTACTGCATGGGATCTCAAGTAACAGTGAATGATCAGAAATACTTTAATAATCCCAGGGCGAAATTACTTTGGTTCCATTACTCCATCTGTAACATAGTGACTATAGGACCAGTTTCATTTAACACAATTTCGTACAATATACAATTAGGGGTACCCGCTCCATCTCACCATCAGTTTGGGGTTCCTTGGCCTGGAAAACGTTGCAGACCCCTGGCCAATCCCATTACACATCCACTATAATGTTTAACTGTAAATACGATCAACATATTTTGCTGAATGCTGTTACTGTTACACCACGTGTAACAGACTTATCACATTATAGAAAGTGCCATCCTCCTTCCAGAAAGGTCCACTTTCATCTCAGCAGTCCACAAACTGTTTCTGGGCAGGTTTTGTGTCGTTTTTCTCCGTGAGCAGATCATGGTTCCTGCTGTGGACCCAGTGCCTTAGAAACACTTTGGCTGTGTCTGAACGTCCACCCTAATCGCTATATAGGGACCCCAGGCAAACTTTAGGGGGCCCTCCTCTAAGTCCGCCCTGAATGCCACAGTGTTCATACTGCAAGACTGTAAATCAGAGAGCAGCTTCACTGTAGCTTTTCCTTTAATTTCTCTCCTGGCCTCCACAGCTGAAAGCCGAGCTGCTGATTCTAAAGCATCAATACTGACATACACGTTTTTTTATATATTTATTTAAGGATCTACATTGGTCTCTACGAGAGTAGGGAGAGTAAAGGTCAGATTAACAGCTGGTCTTGTATTGATCCTGTCTGCTGTAAGTGGCCTCTAGTATAGACAACAGGCTGAGGGGTTTGTGTGATGTTAAGATTTTATGAAGAGACACCAAAGAACAACAACCCAATCTATCTTTGACTTTCATCCATGAAAGTCTCTGAAGCAACACAGCAACATCAGTTCGAAATGTACAGCCCAGAGCCAGTCTTGCTGCCCAATGTGGAGCTATTGTGAGTCTACTGAGCCCCCCTCCCTCTAAATAACTCACGGGCTCTAGGCAGCACGACTTACGTCACGTTTTTTGTGCAAGTTATGCACACGCCATTTAGTAAACAAGCAGGATGTGACGAGGCGTAAGTCTATAAAAGCAAAACAAAAAAATGGTGTCCCATTGGGTAAACCGATTGAAAGTTTGGCTTCATTTTAAGAAAGAGAAAGATGGCAACAAGACGCTTTGCAATCATGGCAAATTGGCAATTACCTCAGTGGAGGATCATCCAGTCAAACTGATTCAAAGTTTTCTATCTAAGGAAAACAAGCTGATTGCATCGACTCATTGACTCTTCAGCAATCCCTCACACTAAGCATGCTTGTAGCGACAGTGGAGAGGAAAAACTCCCTTTGAACAGGAAGAAACCTCCAGCAGAACCAGGCTCAGTGTGAGCGGCCATCTGCTGAGGCCCACTGGGGTTCAAGGAGACAGAAGCAGACATAGAAAAAGCAGCTGTAAAAGGCGGCCCCGTCCAAGAAACACACAGACAGACAGACTCATGAAACATAATGCATGACCTTTGAATCCATATGCAGATAACTTCTCAAGTAACCGTCAATAATCAACAAGATCAAAGGCTGCACTAAAGTACACAAGTGCAATACCTACAAAATATTTACTATCAATTCTGCTCAGCCAGGCAGTGTTTTGGTAGTTTGCAATGGCCAAAGGTTTGGTAATGAATAATCCATCCACCTCAATAAAGGAAGATATTTTATTCAGCTTCCGTACCATAATTTAATTTATTAGCCTCCATGTCTGTTTACTCTTATCATATTCTTTAAATTTCATTTGCTAGTAGGTTTTATTTCCTTTTGCCTGTTCATTTTGGACTTCTTTCCAGAGTGATTTGTATGCTTGCCAATCTGCAGAATTGCTGCTCACTGTGTGGTGTGGAGGCTGCAGCGCCTCAGACTGGAAGAAGGTGAGAACAGAAGAGAGGATCATGGGAGCTCCTCTTCCCTCCATTAAAGACATTTCATCCCATCACTGCGTGCTTCGAGCCCGTGACATCATCAATGACCCCTCACTCCCCCACCATGGACTGTTCTCCCTGCTGCCCTCTGGGAAGAGGCTTCACAGCATTCAATGCAGGACCAGCAGGTTCTGTAATAGCTTCTTCCCCACCGCTATCACACTGATGAATAGTGAAAAAACTACATCATGTCACAGACTCTGCATCAAACTGACAAAATCAGGGGCGTGCTTCGATGGCGCAGTGGTTAGCGCATACGACCCATGATAAATTACATAAAGAGCGGGGATCCAAGTGAAAAAAGGGTCCCAGCGCTCCCGTACACCTCCCTCTTCTAGCTGATCCATCTTCACGAGTTGTTTTCCACAATGGCGGTCATACAAACAAGCCAGTAAGGCACCAAACAGGAAATACATATAGTGTAGAGCAAATGTGGATTTGACCAATCAGAGGCCTCCTGTCTGCGGTCACCTACAATTTTGAGGTGCAGCGGAGCCTCTGCGGAAGGGGTGGGGGCATATCTGCGATACACACGCAGATGACCTGGTTTCTGAGTATAAATCAGCCTTTACTGTGAAGGAACCGCCCAGACAATTTTATTCTGAAGGAACTCATACAGATTTGAAGGAACTTCCCACTTTTATTCTGAAGGAACTCATACAGATTTGAAGGAACTTCCCACTTTTATTCTGAAGGAACTCAGATTTGCTGTGAATGAACTTCAGATTGTTATTCTGAAGGAACTTAAACAGATTTACTATGAAGGAACTGCTCACACATTTATTCTGAAGGAACTCATACAGACTTAGTGTGAAGGAACTTCTAAGACGGACTTTTATTATGAAGGGATTCATACAGACTTGCTGTGAAGGAACTGTTCAGACAGACTTTTACGTTTGCAGTTTATTGAGGATAAAACTGACATGCAATTGTTAACGTAAGCAGAGGTGATTGGTGTGCTGAGGTTTGATCGCTTGAGCATATTCGATAATGTTTTCTTTTATTTCTTGGTGGGATCTCACAAACGAGTGGAAACTCTCTAAACAACACAAAGGTTATAAAAAAGGTGAAATCAAGCATTTAGTTTTAACGGTTTCCAACATAACATACCTCAGCTATGGTTTGGTTAGATTGTCCTTTTGATCTAAATTAGAAAACGCATCCTGAACTGACTGCGGGACGATCCAGTTGGGCTCCTTTAACACTGGCTCTGTTGAGAATCTGCTGTAACACCGTATTTCACTGAGAAAAGCCCAGTTCTGTTGGTCTGGTTCTGTAGCACCAGCTTTATTCCACCTGGATCTCTGGGATTGAAAAGGTTTATTGCCAAAAGTACCGATGTTCTGCCCCTCCACCGCCGTCCTTAGACGCTGCTGCGGCAACAGGGATGCTGGGAGGACACCAGTGATGCCCTGAAACTGACAGAAAGAAGGTCAGAGGTCAGCGGAGTCCATTTGGCGGAATTTGTCCTGCAGGTCCTCAGCAGTGATCTTCGGCAGGCCTTCATCCAGAGGACAGCCCTCAACCAGACTGTTCATGGGGGTGGGGGGGACCACAGACTCCTTCTCGGCGTCTCCAAGGCAACAGTCTCCATCGCACTCCCTCAGGAAGTCCTTCACGATGGGGAGGAGCTTCTTCCTGGAAGCCAGCTTGTTCCCTGTTAGACGAAATGAGACTTTTGATCGAACAGACAGAAGCTTCCTGCTCACCTGGAGAGCTAGGTAGAAATCCCACCTTGGTGATAGGCTGAGATGTGAGGGTGGGAGGAGCTGACTGGATGGAGGTCGAGGTCCGGGGTGCGGGCCTGTTCAAGGAACTTGCTCACCTAAAGGAGAACATCAAGGTTGTTATCCATGTTGGTTCAGTTCATAGTTAAAGAAGAATGAGCTCTAAGTTCAGTTCACACAGTCGAAAACTAGCTAGCTAACGTTCATAGTTCACTTATTAAAAAAATAAATGAAGTTCACAAACCTATAAATGAACTAGTTGAAGTTGATTTGCTAAATGAAGCCACAATCCTCCACAATAGAACCTCATATTTTAACCCTTTAAATGTCGGAGCATAATATACAGAAAGAAATGGAAATTACTGAATGCAGTCAAGGTCTACTGGATGTGCAGTGAAGCCTCTATTTAACAGAATTACAAAGAATTTCAGAAACATTCGGGAGCGATCAGGTTCTGCTAAAAAGATCTGGATCCAAAATGATTTCTTACATTCTTAAATCAGTAGCAGATATTTCCCAAGAAAGCTTGGATCCTTTAACTCCATGTGTGGCTTTAAATCTTAAAAGAACGTGTGGTGTGGATCCTTCTGCCTCCACCACAAAGTGTTTGTATAGTTTTATAATTCCTATTTAGTTGCAGATGTAGTTTACTCCATTTACATCTATATTTTCTAATGGGTGCACACTTTAGTTACCATGTCTGAATGGTTTATTTGCTTTGAGGTTCTATAAATGCAGATCAGCTGGAGGTGGAAGCTGGGAACAAACCAGAGAGGGAGGGGTTTTGTTTAAGTTAACCTTAAGTCATTTTATCACCTTAATATTCACTTATTATTTATGCTAAGTTAAAGAGTTGTTTAATGTGTTTTAGTTTTGTATGGATTTTTATTTATTTATTGCTTTTCTGTTATACTGTGCTGCCCTCATGTGGCAAGTTTAGGTTATTCCACCCCAACTTATGTAACTCTGTTCTTTTTCAGTAGGTCAGTTTTAGTTTGAGTTACTGTTCAATTGACCTTAGTTGAGTTGGGCCTAAATCCATGTTATTTATTATTAAAGTCATCGGGAAGCGGCTGTTCCAAACGTCGCATGTCCGGATTCTCCCGAGTGGTGCCCAACTTTACATGAGTGAATAAAGTGAATGTGATTGGTTGTTTATCAAGGGGGCCGGATTGTTGTGGCAGAAGGTTCGCAAGCTAGTTTGGTTGTGGCCGGTTTGTTAGAAGCATCTTGCTAACCAGTTAGCATCTTAGTGCTAGCAGGTTCCCAATGGGAAATTCCATTGGGACCAAGTAGCACTAAATTGGTGACTTAGAAACGACGCTGTCAAGGAACGCTATGGACAGCGGAAACATGCAAGAGGAGGAGAGTTTAGTGTCGGAGGTCGTGGATGAGTCTCCTCCGTCATCCATTTTTTATTTAGAGGAGGAAAGCGGGGACGAAGATGTTGTGGAAGAGGACGCCAGGGCGGCAGAAGCTTGGTTTGGTGTAGAAGGCTTCCAGCCGTACATGTTTGAGCCCTTGCCTCGCAACGCTGCCAGTTCTGTTAGCTCTACGCCTGCCGAAGACACAGACGTCCATCCCCGTGAACACTGGGACGCAACTCAATGGGAAAGGAAAGGATTCTGGTTTCAACCGTTGCATATATTAGCTAAAATGCTGTGACCGAAAAAATTTGATTGACAGATGACCGTTGATATATGATTGGCCGAATTTAGGTGTTCAGGCTGAGGTAGAACTAACTGGCATGCAGAAGATAACGGGGGAAAAAACACAGATTTTAAGACAGGATTTTTTTTTTTTTAATAGAAATATTCTAAATTTTGTGACATCATCTGATAAAGAGTACATTTATATACATGTTTAAGCCAGAATGAGTTGACGTTTAAATATGATTTCCCTACGACTTTAATCAAATTCAAATGGGAGGGTCTGACAATTGACAACAATTCCAAATATAAAAAATAAATTACAAATATTGGTTCTAAATTAACTTAAATATATTTTGCATACCAAAAGAAAACTAAATTGGTAGAAATAACAAATTGCTAAAATTTAGCATAAATGGCCATAACACTGATGTTATACACAAACAAAGGTGAGCTGTGTGTGTGTCCCTCATTATACTCTGTGAATAGGCACAACACTGGTTGTCATGGTAACTTCGACAAACTTACAGAGACTGACACCTGCATGGAGGCTTCTATCACATACTACCAGGTAACTTTAGCAGTACTTATATATTTGCATCAGGAAACTATCAGAACTATTGAGTCAGATCTGTGTGTTGTTGATGAGGTACCTGCTCCCTGCAGGTGGTGCTGTGGCTGAACACACCGAGCTCTCTGATTGGCTCTTTGCTCTCAGTGAATGAGATTGTCATCATGATCAGCAAATCGTAACCAAACTTGTGACAGAAAGCCGAAAGCTCTGCTTCAAGGTCAGCCCTCTGCAGGAACTCCTGGAAGACAAGAGGAAGCTCTCCCTGTGAAAGAAAACTCAGGGGAAACCCGCTGCTAGGTGGCCCCCTACTGGCAGACAGGCGTTACTTTGGCTGATGTTTACGTATGTCTGTGTTCAGTTTATGGTACAGTCTATAACTGTGTTACCTCCAAGGTAATGTACAGAACAGGAACAGCAATGTTGAGACTTCCTGAAACGGCTTTCATGTCTTTTAACAACATCTGCTCCACGTTCAGACCTGAGGACCAAACACAACACTTAGAACCAGAACCACAACATACTGTTAGAACCATAGACATTATATACAGGGTTTATACATGAATGAGTAACTCTTATTTAATGCTTTTTAATGCTCTTAGAAATAATCTTAATGCCATCAACAAATACCCATGATTGATTTATATATATATATATATATATATATATATATGGCAAAATCCTTCACCATCTTCACGGAGTTCCTCGTTTTCCTGCCACTTTGGTTCAAATTTGCATTTTCCCCATTCTCTAGCCTTTTCTCCGCCTCAAGCATCTTTTCCGAAGCATTTTAATGCAACGATCATCAAATTTAATGAATTTTAATGCCAATTAAGGCCTTAATTTAAAAAATAATAATTTAATGACTTAATGATTTTTAATGACCCGCAGAAACCCTGATATAAGAGTAGCCCCCGCATTGAGTGTCGCAGCTCAGGAATTAAAGGAGCCATCTTGGGGAGGTCGACCTGCTCCCCTTACCAGCTGGTTTAACCAGAACAAAGGATGCCTCATCACTTTGCGGCATGTTTTGGTTTGAAACCCCAGTGGGCCTCAGCAGATGGCCGCTCACACTGAGCCTGGTTCTGCTGGTGGTTTCTTCCTGTTCAAAGGGAGTTTTTCCTCTCCACTGTCGCTACAAGCATGCTTAGTGTGAGGGATTGCTGAAGAGTCAATGAGTCGATGCAATCAGCTGGTTTTCCTTAGATAGAAAACTTTGAATCAATCTGACTGGATGATCTGGTGAACTGGAAAGTGACCTGAGATGACGTGATGTGAATTGGAGCTATAGAAATAAACTGAATAGAATTGACGGACGGCAAGAGGGATAACTTTGTGCAGAAATCGGAGCTTTGTAAGACATTACTGAATAAACAGCATATACACACATAGAACAGAAAATCCCTTTATTGTCCCTCAGTGGGTAAATTGTGGCGTTTACAGCAAAAGATTACAGCAAAGATGGTCACAAAAATTTCACCCTAAAAGGGTTATAAAAATAACAGAATAAATGACAGAGTTAAAAAGTATAAAAAATAAAATACTGTACTGTATAGTGTTTTTAAAAATGTAAATACTGTATATCTGAAGAATAAATCAATATATATATATATATATATATATATATATACACACACATATATATTAGGGACAGAACGGTTCACAAGGGTTAGGGTTAGGCTAACAATCAACATGTACCGAACCGAAAACCGTGACCACGGTTTTCGGTTCGGTACATGTTGATTGTTAGCCTGACATGTTGGTCGTGTTGCCGTTAGCATAAACAAAACGTGTTGCGCAATGCTTGTGCAACACGTTTTGCTACGCAGTCATCGTAGGTCACTCTAAATGCAAAGTGGTCCCATACAGCAGACCTATAAAGTGCTGCTGGCGCGTCTTCCAACTCCTGTTCTTTCCCACTCGCCATACCCACACAATTCTCCACAACAACTGCTTTTTCTGCTACACCCGGCTACGCTACTTCGCTTCTTCTTCTTCTTGTTTACTACTGGTGGTTGGCTTTGGTCGCAGTACCGCCACCTTCTGCTCTGGAGTGTAAACGCTTCACCTATGAGAAAAAGGAGCAGCGCATGACCCAAACGCAACCCACGCGAACCGAACTGAGACAGTCGAACCGAACGGTTCGGACGGTTTTCATAAACCGTTCAATCACGAATATATATATATACACTATATTGCCAAAAGTATTTGCTCACCTGCCTTGACTCACATATGAGCTTAAGTGACATCCCGTTCCTAATCCATAGGGTTCAATATGACGTCGGTCCACCCTTTGCAGCTAGAACAGCTTCAACTCTTCTGGGAAGGCTGTCCACAAGGTTTAGGAGTGTGTTTATGGGAATTTTTGACCATTCTTCCAGAAGCGCATTTGTGAGGTCGCACACTGATGTTGGACGAGAAGGCCTGGCTCTCAGTCTCCGCTCTAATTCATCCCAAAGGTGTTCTATCGGGTTGAGGTCAGGACTCTGTGCAGGCCAGTCAAGTTCATCCACACCAGACTCTGTCATCCATGTCTTTATGGACCTTGCTTTGTGCACTGGTGCACAGTCATGTTGGAAGAGGAAGGGGCCAGCTCCAAACTGTTCCCACAAAGTTGGGAGCATGGAATTGTCCAAAATGTCTTGGTATGCTGAAGCATTCAGAGTTCCTTTCACTGGAACTAAGGGGCCAAGCCCAGCTCCTGAAAAACAACCCCACACCATAATCCCCCCTCCACCAAACTTTACACTTGGCACAATGCAGTCAGACAAGTACCGTTCTCCTGGCAACCGCCAAACCCAGACCCGTCCATCAGATTGCCAGATGGAGAAGCGCGATTCGTCACTCCAGAGAACGCGTCTCCACTGCTCTAGAGTCCAGTGGCGGCGTGCTTTACACCACCGCATCCGACGCTTTGCATTGCACTTGGTTATGTATGGCTTGGATGCAGCTGCTCGACCATGGAAACCCATTCCATGAAGCTCTCTGCGCACTGTTCTTGAGCTAATCTGAAGGCCACATGAAGTTTGGAGGTCTGTAGTGATTGACTCTGCAGAAAGTTGGCGACCTCTTCGCACTATGCGCTTCAGCATCCGCTGACCCCGCTCCGTCAGTTTACGTGGCCTACCACTTCGTGGCTGAGTTGCTGTCGTTCCCAAACACTTCCATTTTCTTATAATACAGCTGACAGTTGACTGTGGAATATTTAGGAGCGAGGAAATTTCACGACTGGATTTGTTGCACAGGTGGCATCCTATCACAGTTCCACGCTGGAATTCACTGAGCTCCTGAGAGCGACCCATTCTTTCACAAATGTTTGTAAAAACAGTCTGCATGCCTAGGTGCTTGAATTTATACACCTGTGGCCATGGAAGTGATTGGAACACCTGATTCCAATAATTTGGATGGGTGAGCAAATACTTTTGGCAATATAGTGTATATATATATATATATATATATATATATAGGTAGAGAGAGAGAAGTGTGAGAGATATATATTTGTGTATACCTGTATAAATGTTTGTGTATATAGTAATAAAAAATATATAAAAATGTATATGTGTATATGTGAGTGGCTGAGCTTTGCAACGTGCATCCATCCAATCAGAATACTCCATTACTCTTAACCCCTCTAAGAATAGTTTTCAGCAAAAAACAAACAAACATGAAATTTAGTTCAATATTCAACGAGTTAAAGTTGATAAAAATTGATTCTGTCTGTTCAACACATTGCACTGAGGGGAGCTGTCGACCGCCCTAAGATGGCGCCACCAAATCACGTCAGCGCCCGGAGACGAAAGCTGTGGATGCGGGTCTACTCTAATAACAATGGTTCCAACTAAGAGACACTGTTAGAGCTACCAGATGTCATCTACTCTAGCATCTCCTTGTTCTAACAGCTGAATGATGGAGGAGAAAAACCAGGTCAGTGGAAACATTCATCCTAGTGGCTGGTGATACTGACTACTACACTACGCTCCGCTGTCCTGGTAAAGATCGCATACTGAGTTGTAACACGATGCCACAGGCGTCAGATGCTGGCACATACACTCATGAACTCACCTGAGACGTCAAACTTTGCCTCCTGCAGCTCCTGGAACAGAGCGCCCCTCGGTGGCAGAGCAGGGAACTGTGTCTCCAGCGCAGCAGCATACTGACTGTCTTTAGGCGTCACTTTACCTGCAGCAGGAGCCATGTTGACGCAGTCCAGCACCATCACTGCTGCTCACAAACACGCACACACATAATAACCGCAAACAATCGTTCGTCATAAACCTGCAAGTCAGCATGATCGGTAATCTGCAAACTGTGGACCGGATCAGCGCATGCATCCAGGTGGCTGTGCCAGCTGTCATGACACCAGGTGTGTGTGTTTGTCACAGGCCGTACCGTAGAGCAGCTGGGCGAGCTGCTGGTCCAGGATCTGTGGAGCTTTCTGGATGATGTGTTCGGTTACCAAGGTGGCACAGGATCCCACCATTTCCACGGTAACCGGGCAGCTGGGGGAAGCTTTTCTCTCAAGCTGATGATGGTCGAGTACCTCGACCACTGCCCCCTCCAGGTCAGCGTCTGAACTGCAGCAGAGACTTTTTATAACAGAGACACCTGGCAGATTTATCAGCAGGTAAAGTCTAATGCCGCTTCTCAATTCACAAGAACGTGAGTACGGACTTGTTTCCTCGCCAATTCCTCGGTCAATTGGAACAGACGCATGAGAGAGGGCTGATTAAGACGGGCTAACGTTAGGCCTGACCGCTGCAGACGCGCCATCGTTAGCCCTGGCCGCTGCAGACGGGCCAACGTTAGCCCTGGCCGCTGCAGACGGGCCAACGTTAGCCCTGGCCGCTGCAGACGCGCCATCGTTAGCCCTGGCCGCTGCAGACGCGCCATCGTTAGCCCTGGCCGCTGCAGACGGGCTAACGTTAGCCCTGGCCGCTGCAGACGGGCCAACGTTAGCCCTGGCCGCTGCAGACGGGCCAACGTTAGCCCTGGCTGCTGCAGACGGGCCAACGTTAGCCCTGGCCGCTGCGGAAGGGCCAACGTTAGCCCTGGCCGCTGCAGACGGGCCAACGTTAGCCCTGGCCGCTGCAGACGGGCCAACGTTAGCCCTGGCCGCTGCAGACGGGCCAACGTTAGCCCTGGCTGCTGCAGACGGGCCAACGTTAGCCCTGGCCGCTGCGGAAGGGCCAACGTTAGCCCTGGCCGCTGCAGACGGGCCAACGTTAGCCCTGGCCGCTGCAGACGGGCCAACGTTAGCCCTGGCCGCTGCAGACGGGCCAACGTTAGCCCTGGCTGCTGCAGATGGGCCAACGTTAGCCCTGGCCGCTGCAGAAGGGCCAACGTTAGCCCTGGCCGCTGCGGACGGGCCAACATTATTCCTGGCTGCTGCAGACGAGCCAATGTTAGCCCTGGCCGCTGCAGACGGGCCAACATTATTCCTGGCTGCTGCAGACGAGCCAATGTTAGCCCTGGCCGCTGCAGACGGGCCAACGTTAGCCCTGGCCGCTGCAGACGGGCCAACGTTAGCCCTGGCCGCTGCAGACGGGCCAACGTTAGCCCTGGCTGCTGCGGACGGGCCAACGTTAGCCCTGGCCGCTGCGGAAGGGCCAACGTTAGCCCTGGCCGCTGCAGACGGGCCAACGTTAGCCCTGGCCGCTGCAGACGGGCCAACGTTAGCCCTGGCTGCTGCAGATGGGCCAACGTTAGCCCTGGCCGCTGCAGAAGGGCCAACGTTAGCCCTGGCTGCTGCAGACGAGCCAATGTTAGCCCTGGCTGTGTGTCACTACCAAATTCATGACTGAAGCATGATCCATCGTGCGCATGCGCAAACAGATATACATCTGGGTGTCCATAAATAATGTAATTATTCTTCTAAAATTACTTATTTTTTTCCTTAACTCACTAAAGAATAATATTATGCATCTTTAAAAAATGTTTTATGACTTTTGTGAGACAATTTTGATGCTTTTCACTTTTTCTTCGTTAAACAGCTTCTCTGACGTCATCATGGGACATTCTCAGTGCAAAATAAGAGTTTATCTGCATTTCAGTTGTTTCTTTCTTTAGGTTACGCACTATATACCATAAGGTAAATATATACTATATACCATAAAGCTCAAAAAGACTAGATTTATGTTTAAATCCAAAGCCAAAACAGTTAGCCACAGGAAATAGCGTAGGATTACATTTCCAGTGCAGATCGGGAACAGATGAATGATAAAACAGAAAGGATTTTAAGGAATTTATTTTCTCAGGAAAAATATTAACCTTTGACACATTATAGTTTAGTACAATTACTATTTTTTGGGAGGGAAAAACTTCATTTAGGTCGAGGGCGACCCGGATGTATATCTGCATGCCTAATTGAGCTGATGATGCATGAGTAAAATGCGTTGTGCTTCCGGGACGGATCGGGTAGTGACACTGCGGTTAGCCTTGGAGCTCTGCTGGTTGCTGTGGTCTCTCAACATCAGAACTTTTTTTTTTAATCATGCACTAAATCCGGAAATGGGCCTTATAGCGAGGCTTAAGGTATAATACTCTTGGCTCAAATGATCTTAAAACGTACTTTTATTGAACAACTGCAACAGAAAAGAGAACTTTTAACTTAACACTCTGAGCTCTGTGAGCGCTAACCTGGAAGCTGCCGCAGTGCATGCTGGGACAGCTGTCAGTCTCAAGAACGGACAAGTCTGCTCTGATGCATGCTGGGTAAAGAGGGAGGAGCGAGAACAACATCTGGAGACTGTCCGTTCTCTGTCTTCTTGTTCTTGTGAATTGGAACAGCACTAGGGCTGAGGTTGATGACGTTTTCCGAGCACATGATAACGCACGAGTACACATGTTGAGAAATGTGAGCACTCAGACGTTTTCAGGTAAACTAAGGCCTTTCTACAGCTAACCCAGCAGCTGTGTGAGGTTGGTGTCTCACCTCGGCAGGACGTTGTGGTCCACCAGGGTCAGCTGGAGGCGGCCTGCTGTGTGCAGAGCTCTGAGGTCCAGCTGGTCCCTGAACAGCAGCAGGTCTGGAGACAGACCCGTCCGCCGCAGCAGGAACAGGTTGTCTGATCGCAGCACCAGTTCCGACTGTCGGATGTTGAGCAGGGGCAGAACCAGCGGGTCGCCACCTGCGGTCTGACACACACAGAGACCTAAACATGGGGCTCTGAAGAGAGCTGGCGGCTGATTGGGCAGCATCTCACCCTGAACAGGAAGTAGGCGAAGGCGAGGGCAGACACCATAGAGTCCACATCACAGGCTTCGTTCCCTAAAACAACATGGACACCAGGACCGGCCGGACCCATGTTTTCCTGGACAACCAAAACACGCAGTGAGACAACGGAAGCAGTCAGAACCTGTTAGCCAGGTGGAGCTGAAGGACACCTGTTCACTTCCTGTTTGAGAACCCAGTGAGTTCTACTGCAAACTGGAGAGCATCCTGGTAATGTAAACACGACCAAACATGTAGAGCTTAGAAACAATTAATGAGAGCAGATAAGAAAACAAATATGGCCGCACCCGAGAACCATCTTCCGGTATTTTGGGATTATTTTGTTATGGGGGATTATTGTTGGTGGTCTGGCTTCAAAGGTCTGATTTTTATATTTTAACTGGATCCGATTGGCTGTTGGTATAACAAGGTGCTGTGAAGTCACCAGCCGCCATATTGGAACTCCCTTACAGTGTCAAAGATGATGTTCAGAATTCAAACTTCTAAAAGTTCTTTAAATCTGAAATGATTCCATCGTGTTCAATAAATGATCAGTGTTTTTAATTCAGAGTAATTTTCATGTGAATGTGCTTTACTGGAGGCATCCATGTTTGTCAAAGAACACTACTGCCACCTACTGGTTAGTGACGTCACGGTGCGGTATCGGCTGTTGATCAAGTCCCAGTGCTGTATCTGGTGTTTGTCACAACGCGCTATTATCCAAGTCATCTTGAAAACATTCTTCTTCCAAATGTTGGCTACATATTACGTGTTTTTTCTCTGGCCAGAAGTTCGATGGCAAATCCTCCCTCTTCAAGTTGGCGATCCAACGACCAACCCGTCCGTGGAGGATCAGGAATCAGAAAGGTGGAATAACTCTTTTTTCACTTTTACCCGATGTATTCCAGCATTCAGCTGCCATGCACGTGGGCATTGTCAGTTTCACTATAGCTCTGGTGAATTTCAATGGTGAAGTCCTCTGGAAATCTTCAATAATTGTTGTTGATTGCAGATGTGTCTAGTAGTTCCCATTGATTTAGCTTGTAAAGCGGGGAGAATGGCGCTAGGCTTACCGCACCGTGACGTCACTGCTGGAAGATGGCAGGAGGGAGGGGCTACTATATTTGGGCAAAAATGGCCGCTCCCGGACTCAGTGATTGAGACAAAAATTATTTTTTTACTGATCAACGATAAATTTATTAAATCACAGAGAACATATTAATTTAAGGGTTAAATGATGATCCATTGATTATTCCTTGCTGACCGGACTTTTCTTTTAAAACTGGAATGAATGTAGAAACAAATTTACTAGATTCCAGATGCGTTAGCAGCACTCTGTCACTTATCGCCCCCTTTTTCCTTTCTCATGTTTGTTTCCACGGAAAAAGGAGTAGTAGTTAGGTCTGTTTAGAGCTGTAGCAGTCCCAGAACATCACACCACCTCCACTGTGCTTTACTGTAAAGTATGATGCTCTGTGTCTGATATTCTACTAGATTTACTCCAGACATAAAGTTACACTTTTCTTCAGATCTTGAGAATCATTATTTTGTTTTGTGTTAAATGTGATTTAAACCTTTGTGTTTTTTGTCTCTGATGAACTTGTGGAGTAATGCTGCTATCAAAGACTTTGCTTTTCATCTGTTGTTGAATTTCTTTAGATCAGGAAATGATCTCTGGCAATCTGATGTCTCTAAATCCGCCTCATGTCAGACCAGATCTATTTAGGTAATTTCTTCCCTTTTTCTGGTCTGGTAGTAATCGGGTGTGGATGGAGAGTGAAGCATAGATGTGTCAACCTAGAATTGATGAAGAGAAAATAAATGAAAACGAGACAGTGCTAATGATAAATGAAATGGAATTAAAATGATAAAATAAACACTTTTTAATTGTATCACTTTAAACAACCTCATGTAGAGCAGAAAATTACAGAAGAGGATTAGGGCCACTGGAAAAAAAAAAAAAAGTTAACTGATTTTTTTTATTTTATTTCAGTATAGTATGGGAAAAAAGTCAGAATTCTGACTTTAATCTCAGAATTCTGACTTTAATCTCAGAATTCTGACTTTATTCTCAGAATTCTGACTTTTTTCTCAGAATTCTGACTTTTTTCTCAGAATTCTGACTGAATTCTGACAATAAAGTCAGAATTCTGAGAATAAAGTCAGAATTCTGAGATTAAAGTCAGAATTCTGACTTTTTTCCCATACTAAACTGGAAAAAAAAATTAAAAATCAGTTAACTTTTTTTTTTTTTCAGTGGCCCTAATCCTCTTCCATAGCAAATTATTCTTTAAAGCTACAGTGTGTAACTTTTAGCGACATCTAGCGGTCAGACTGGAGCAACATGAACACCCCCCCCCCTCTAAGGCAACGCAAATATTAAGGTTAAGAGGCTGCGCTCGTAGATGATGATAAATAACATAGTTATGTATAATATATTACATTTCTGACTGTATATCCCTGTAATTGTTATACACTGTAGCTTTAACTAGAGATTCATGCCATTTGTAACTCTTCGATGCTTTTAATTTGAAAAGATGACCGGAAATATATTTTTGAAAAATGGCCATATAACGGTGCTATTTTTTGCTAGCTTATCTCATCAAATAGTAATAAATCAAATTGAGATCAAATCGGTTGCTGTTGTCCATTATTTGCAGTCGACTGCTTTAACTAAGCTGGACCGAATGTTGGAGGTTAGCGGTACCTGCAAGGTCCGCCGGCAGGCCCGCAGAAACTCCTCCATCTGCGGTAGCTAGCCGTTAGCTTCTTGGCGGTTTGGCTCCGGTTCTGTTAAAGGGACCGAACCGTTAGCGGGTACCGGGGGGCTCAGCGTGTAACACGTTGGAGTCCGAGCCAGAACCTAAGTGGGTAATCTGCCCGCAGCTGAAGGGGACTGTTGGTACGGAACGGGGTGAAAGGTCAAGAGGAGGCATTCACTGGTAGTTCGGAAAACAGAAACAAGTTCCCCCTGTATCTCAGTTCCTTATGTCAATTCAGGTCTGGTCTCAGAAGTATGTTGGAACAAAACATGGTCTCTAGTCAATAAGTATTTTCTAGTAAACAAGGTTAAGAGATTTCCTTTAAGATTATTCACAGCTGTTATCCAGTTAAATCATTTTGGATGATTTAACTGCACTTTGTTACTGAGTCCAACAGGCAGCTATGGGAAGGTATTCATCGCTTCATTCTGGACAATATTTATGACAAATTTGAACTTTATTTTAAGGATGTTTTATGTGGAATTACAGAATATAGAAAAGGACTCTCTGACCATTTCTTTTTATGTAATATTTTGCTTCTGTTGGCCAAATTTTATATCCATAAATGTAAAAAGGGCCAATGAAAGTCAGAATTGTGACCTTTTTCCCCACATTAACCAAATAAAAATTAAAAATCAGTTAACTTTTTATTTTTTCAGTGTCCCTAATCCTCTTCCTCATGAACCTTTTTTTCAGTTTTCCCCTGAGCTGCTTCTGAACAGTTTAAACCAGGAGTCACTTCACCCAATGAGTTTTATCATGACATCAAATGAAACATAATCATACGAGTCAGAATCCATATAAAACAAAATAAGTTTTAAACACTTAAGGTTATTCTCCCAGATATACTTATCGATTATTCCAAAAACAAGGTGCAAAATCAATACTCTTGATCAAAATCTAATTTTAAAATAAATGTAAAGAAGTGAGAACACCTAGTGACGGGATTATAAAGTACTCAGTATTCAATCCAGTGACGTAGTAAAATAGGAGCCGTGATTCAGACCGTTTCCTTTACCGATTTCTACCTTGATACAACAAAGTCAAAGTATTTTGGCTCATTGCTACTTTCATATTTGTTTTACACCTTCAAGGTTTATTTTTATACATTTTCTGTAACTTTAATATACAAGTTGTCCTTTACTTTGTTACATCTTGCTTTTAACTATAAGAGCAATTAACAGGTTTATTTTATTTAACCAGCAGCAGCTTGAACATAACGGTGCTCAAAAGGAGGCGCCAGGCTGTGTGACACATGCTGATGCACAAATCTTCAAACTGTTTCGGTTTTTGTAAAGACGACTTTCGGCCATTCCCTAAATCTGTGTAACTTTTGATTTTTGAAGTAATTTCCCAGAAGGCTGCTCCACTATTTGACCAGCATCATCCGTGTGCATGTCTTTTGCACAATAACTGTCCAGGTTCCGCACAGTAGTCAGGTTTCCCTTCCTACCCTGGAAAGGAAAAGTTCGATATATTCAGAAGAAGCCATAGCTTCTCCAGCAGTTAGCATCCAGGGATTAGATACGACTGCTCAGAGCCGTACTTGCACCCAAACAGTACATGAAGTGAAATAATTTCCCCAGTCCAGTAGCCGTAGTTTCAGATGAGTACATCAGCTTTCAAAAATTATTTTTATTCGTTTGTAATACAGAATCAGCATTTTATTCATTTACAGTTTTTAAAAGTTTAATTTAGAGCATAAGAGCTAATTTGAAACAATTAGTGTATAGAATCATGGATTGATCAGAAGTCTAATTTCGAACAACACTTGAAGGCAGCTCATCTTCCTGTAGGAACTCTGGGTAATGTAGTACTAAGAGGTTTGTTTATATAGAGATACAGGCCTTCAGCTGAATCAAAGGCTGAAAATAATGTAATGATGAATTGTTATAATACCAGCTCAATAAATGTGGTTTTGATAACGAGGGGGGAAAAAAATGAAAAAATAATACTGGTTTAGATTTCTAAAATGATCTAGACTGATCCTGAACCAGTTTACGTTTAAAATAATTTTTAAAAGTAAACTCATTGGATGAGCAGTTTCTGTAGTTAATAATTTTACGATTTATAAAAAAAACAAAAAAAAAAAACACAATGGGGCCTGAGCTCTTTAGGTCTGTAGTTATTTTGATGTAAACATTGATTGGACTGCTCTTTTAAAAGTACCTGAGGTGATCAGAGAGCCGGAAACATTTATTCAGACTCTGAGGCTTTTTCCAGGAATACTCCGGAACCGGCTGGACCAGGACTGACCCCTGACCTCCGAGGATGATAAAACTCTGGCTGAATGACTGACGGAACATGCATCTGTTTGTTTCTCAAGTGTCCAGGGATCTAAATTTTCTGTCAGCGACCTCTGACCCAATCCACAGCTGCAGGATCAGAACCTCAGAGTCCCCGAAACTTGGAGATCTAGATCTTCTCCACATAGTTTCCAGGGAACATTCCCTCTTTGCCCCGCAGCCGACCAAACCACCAACCTGATGGATCTGCAGAAATAAGAAGACGGCAATTAGAGTTTGACTCTACAGGGATTCAGCTCCTCCAGAACCAGGGGTCCATAAACAAACACCACGGTTGGATAATACACACTGCATCCTTTTTGGCATCCTGAAAAGTAATTTTTGCAAGCAAAAATGTAATTTAGGACATCTATATGTACAATATTGGCTAATAGGAATGTAGTTTTGACCAAGAAGAATCTTATTTTACAGATCAACAAATTGAACAACAGAGAGGACAGAGCTTCTAATAAATGTCAAAACGGCCTGCCATACAGGAACTGTGGTTTTAGATGTCTCTCCGTTGAAGCACATCTACTTTAGATGATTCCATGAGCTCCTCAGCAGCCAGCAAGTGCTGTAGAACCCTCTTAATCATCCCTTCAGATAAGTCAGGGGTGTTACAACTAAGGAAACACCCTAAGCATGCAGGACAGCAGTAGTTGAGGACCATCATTGAGAACCAAAGCAATAGATCTTCCAAAACAGTAACTCTGATGGTTTTATGGTTGAAGTTGCATCTCCAGCTGCTCCGCCTGGAGGAAACAAAGCTGTGGAGCCTGGAAGTCACCAGAGAACAACCACCAGCCCTGTAACAGTCCGTAGGTAACCACTGTAACCTGCGTCCTTTACCCATCAACGCCAAAGGAGAACAGACTACGGTAAACTGTTGGGTCTATTCAGGTAGAGTCATGGTTTCCTAGACCCATTTCTACTGGATACCGCAGTACTGCCATTCTTTTTGGGACCTCTGTTCCAAAGTGTGGATGTTCTCCTGAAACACATCAACTTCTGGGCCTATTAACCCTTTATAGGACAAGTTAGCATTTTTGATCACATGCCTTACAAATTGAGTCGTCCCCCGACTGCGTAATTGTAGGTGAGCGCAGACAGGAGGCCTCTGATTGGTCAAATCTACATCCGCTGTACTCTATGCGTATTTCCTGTTTGGTTCCTTACCGGCTTGTTTTGTTTGTATGACCACCATTGTGGAAAACAACTGGTGAAGATGGAGCAGCTAGCAGAGCGAGGTGCGTGAGAACGCTGGGACCGTTTTTCCACCTGGATCCCCGCTCTTTTTGGCCCTCATGTCCCTCCGTTGTCGCACAAACTTGCCCCCACTTCCTCACCGCCGCGGCCGTATCTAGACCCACAGCTAGTTCCTGATTGGCCCTCTGGCGTTGTGGCGTGGAATAACTTAGCGCAGACCACGCTTCAATATTGGGCATAAAAGTTTCCTCCTTTTCAGAAACCCAAATCTGGTCACCCTACCTTAGAGCATTATGTTAAATGCAAACAAAGTTACAGTAATAGGTAATTTACTTTCATTTAAAAAAGTTGTAATTTAGAATTTCATTAGATTTCTTTAAAAAAGTTCAAATTTTTTTCATCTGATAGAGTGAGCATACATAAAACCATAAAAAACAAAAACAGCAGGTTATTTTCATTTTTTATATTCCAGTGGCATGAGGAGTGCAGAACAATATTATCTTTGTGTTGATATGGTGTATATATAGCCATCAGGACTCTCACAGCTGCTGTAGCCTGAGTTGTTTTGACTGAGCCTGAGACGTGAACATCACAGAATGTGGGATTTACTGAATTTGTTTAAACAGATTCTCACCAATTTCATAGACTGACAGCCAGCAACAAATTGATCGTGTTTGTTCTCTTTTGCATATTTGCTGCATATTGAACAGCTCATTAGCTTAGCAGAGTCATAAATAAGACTAAACAGTCTTCCTACAAGTGCCATTTTTCAACAAACTTTCTCTTCGCCCTGGGGGCAGTAGATCCTCACTCCTCATCTGCATATTGCCTTTTAGAAGGCTTGGTTGCTCCAACTAAACCAGCTAGCGGCAGAGTTGTTGGTAATTGACGGCGTGTTGTGTAAATAAACTAAATTGAATTGTGCTTTCTGTACTTTTGTCAGTTGGCGTGTGAGGAACAAGGGAACAAAGGGGAGACTTACCAACATTAAAGCTGAAAGGACGTGACTGAAACACATCTGTGGTTCAAATATTTGCTCGCCTTGTGGCTAATCGTGTTCTAGCATTAAAGGCCGATTTATACTTCGAAACCAGGTCCTCTGCGTAGGTGTCGCAGTGAACAAAAAGCCGTCCCCGCCCCCTCCGCAGACACTCCGCTGCAGCTCTCCCATTGGTATCAGACTGCAGACAGTGCATTAACTCGCCAAAAGAAACATTTTGTCGCACTTTGGGGAGTGGTGAGTGTTCATTTTGGACCCTGGGCACAAGGCTAATCTCTGAAGTTTTTACGGTCATTCTAGGCTATCAGAGCATCAGAGGTACCTTCGGTCAGTATCTCTATGATATCGTCGGTGTTGAAGCTGAGCTCGTCCGTATCCTGGGCATCATACGCGTACAGAGCTTTGCATTGAGGAGACCGGGGCTTCGGTTTGGGTCGGCCCGCTCCTGGAAGTGGTTTCACCTCCTTTGAAAGGCGCCTGTGGAGCCTGCAGTAAAGAGGAGGGATTAAAGTCACCACTGTGAGGCAAAAAAAGCATCATTACTTGACCTTTGACATTAGAGTGCT
Source organism: Cyprinodon diabolis (assembly GCA_030533445.1). Lineage (NCBI taxonomy): Eukaryota > Metazoa > Chordata > Actinopteri > Cyprinodontiformes > Cyprinodontidae > Cyprinodon > Cyprinodon diabolis. The sequence goes on along the minus strand of CM060064.1, from coordinate 46,294,068 downwards.
GGATCCAGTGGCATCTCACCCTGCAGCGCCCTGATCTGGGACGTTCATGAAGCCCATGTCCTGGTTCTGGGGAAGCTGGTTACCGGGACGGTTCTGGTTGTGGAGGCGAGGCAGGGTGGGCTGCTCCATACTGGACTGAGTCCTCAGAGTGGACCCTCTTGAGATGGGGGCGTGGCCTCTAGGTGCTCCGCCACCCCTGCTGTGAGACACTAGAGGAAGAGCAAACCAACAAATGATGAAAAATAAATCTTAAGATGATCTGGGTCCAGAAGAAAGCCTGCTGGTACCTGAGGTGTTCTGGTTGGCGGGGGTGGCCTGGTTCCCCATGTACCGGCTCTTGCGCTTGTCTTTCCTTGTCGGTCCTGGAGATCAAACACAGAAGGGTAAGTAAAGCAAACACAGGTTGGCCACAGATGCCTCAACAAACTCGTTTTAAGCTTACTGGAATTTTTAGGGAGACCCGGTCCAATGGAGACCTGCAAAACCTTCCCGCTGGGTTTCAGCACCACCTCATCTCCCTGACCCACCTGGAACTGGATCTGCCTGGAGCCTGACGAGCAAAAAATATGGCGTCCCTTCTTCACCTTAAACTCCAGACTGGTTAGATAGAGAGAAAAAAGGTGGATCAGGAACGGTTTTAAGGGTTAGAACGTCTGTCCCGTTTCTAATTCAAACAGGAATGGCAAACATGTCTGCCATCAAAACAGGAAGTAAGAACATTTCTGCCAGACTTCCAGCCACAGGAGAATGTGACGAGTGTTTTAAAGTTGTAGGGAAGTCATTTAAATGTCAAATCATTCTGGCTTACACATGTATTTAAATGTGCTCTTTATCAGACAAAATTGTCACAAATTTAGACAATTTCTATTTTAAAAAATCCTGTCTTAAAATCTGTGGGGGTTTTGTCGTTATCTTATGCAGGCCAGTTAGTTATACGTCACCTTGTAGACCTAAATTGGCCAATCACATATAACAGTAATCTGTCAAATATTTACAGTCATAGCATCTTGATTCATATTTCATTTAAATCCCATATCAAAGAGGTTTCTAGAATTTCCTTCTTTCGTTTGAGGAATATTGCAAAAATGAGAAATCTCCTGTCCAGGGGTGATGCAGAGAAACTAGTCCATGCATTTGTTACTTCAAGGCTGGACTATTGTAATTCTTTACTATCAGGAAGTCCACAAACTGTAGTTAAAAGCCTTCAGCTGATCCAAAATGCTGCAGCCAGAGTTCTGATGAAAATGAAAAAGAGATCATATCTCTCCTATCCTGGCTTCTCTTCATTGGCTTCCTGTTAAATCCAGAATAGAATTTAAAATCCTCCTTCCATGAGAGGCATGCCGACAGTGCAGCCATCTTAGGTCAGACCAAGCTGCAGTCAGAGACATTACACATAAATTCAGGCAGAGCACTTTGCTCTCAATCTGCAGGTTTACTAGTGGTTCCTAGAATTTCTAAAAGTAGAATGGGAGGCAGATCTTTTAGTTATCAGGCTCCTCTCCTGTGGAACCAACTACCAGTTTTAGTCCGTGAGGCAGACACCCTGTCTACTTTTAAGGCTAGGCTTAAAACTTTCCTTTTTGATAAAGCTTCTAGTTAGAGTGGCTCAGGTTATCCTGAGCTATCTCTATAGTTATGCTTCTATAGGCTTAGACTGCTGGAGGACATAGGGACCCCTTTTTCATCATTCTGCTTCATTCTATCTCTATTCTCCCACTCTGCAGAGTCTGTTAGTTCAATCTCTAACGTTCTGCTCTCTCTGCTTTTTCTCATAGTAGCTTCATCTGGTCTGTTCCTGTTTGGCTGTGACTCCATCCTGGAGAGAAATATCAGCTGTGCTGCTGCCATCAACACCTTTGTTTATAGATATTGGAGGTCGGCCTGTTTTTCAGTGCAGTCCTGTTTCTCTGACTGTGACTAACTGGATGTGCTCTCTTCATCCTCTGACATGGGAGTTGTCTCAGTGTTTCCTGGACCAGGCCGCATTTTACAGCTGCATTTTACAGATTGCATTCGAGTCAATGAGTCGATGCAATCACCTGGTTTTCCTTAGATAGAAAACTTTGAATCAATTTGACTGGATGACCTGATGAACTTTAAAGTGCATCAAACCAAGCTTCTGCCGCCTTGGCGTCCTCTTCCAAAACAACTTAGTCCCCGCTTTCCTCCTCTAAATAAAATATGGATGACGGAGGAGACTCATCCACGACCTCCGACACTAAACTCTCCTCCTCTTGCATGTTTCCGCTGTCCATAGCGTTCCTTGACAGTGTCGTTTCTAAGTCACCAATTTAGTGCTACTTGGTCCCAATGGAATTTCCCATTAGGAACCTACTAGCACTAAGTTGCTAACTGGTTAGCAATATGCTTCAGAGAAACCGGCCACAATATAACTTGCTTGCAAAGCTTCCACCACAACAATCCCGCCCTGTTGATAAACCACCAATCGCATTCACTTTAGTCACTGGTGTAAAGTTCGGTAATGAAACGGTTGGAACGGCCGTTTTCCTACAACTTTAAATGCAGTGGCCTAAACCTCTGTCCAACCAGACTGCTGCTAAGGAGACAGTTTGGTTCTGTGAGGGACATCCAGTTACGTATACAACTATGGTTGACGGCTTTGTCTTCTATCCCACAGAATTCTTGCAATTGGCAAGAAGTTTCTGTAGGAACAAAACTTTAGATGAAATCCCCGAGTAGGGATTAAACAGAACTGAAGGTTTGGGGGGAAAAAATTGACCTTTGAAGACCGGAGTTTGAGATCAACTTAAAAAGACACACAGACCGGGTCAGAGGGGTGGTACTTACAGGTTATTAAACTTCAGTGACAGCTTCTTGTGCGTTTTCTCCTGATAGCGTTTCACCAACAGACTGAGGAACTCTGTCTTAAAGACGCTCTGAAGAACGCTGTCGTACTCATCCTCGTGTATGATGAAGAGGTCATCTTGCAGAGTGCTGGCAGAGACGGGTGGATTAAGGAAACATCAGAACCCCATGTGGAAGAAATAACCCATACTTTCATTGGGTTGGACCCAATGGACCCGGATGGTTTCCCAGTTCCAGTTATGATTGATCCTCTGAGGTTCCCGTGGCCTACCTGAGAGAAACAGACTGGATCCTGTTCAGTTCAATCTTCCTCTTTAGAACCTCTTGAATCTGGCCTTTATCGGGACCCTGCTTCACCTTCTCTCGGCCAATCAAATAGAGGAACTTTGGGGTCAGGATGAGGTCCCGTTTCACTGTCTATGGAACAGAAAAATTTTGGAAAATGTCAGGTTCCACTTGTGAAACCAATTGCCTCTATGGAAAACCAGCGCACTAACACCCGATCTTAAAATTACACAAATCTTCAGCGACAGAGGAGCTAGACCTGTAACTTCCTGGTTTAGCCCTCCTGAAGGCCACCGCACTGTGAAATCAAACAGTTCCCCCGTTTAGAATAGTCGGCTGGGTGGCTCAAGTGGTAAGTCATACATCCTTGGACCAAAAGACAAGTTCACATTCACCCCTCTAGATTTAATCCCACTTTGGAGAAAAACAAATATATTTTTTTCAAGGTTTGGTGGGGTAGGGTGGTTCTGGGTGGAAATCCAACCTTGAATGACCAGTAAAGTGAATCCAGGTATGAGTGACCACAATGCCACATCCACAACGACCTCAGACAGGCAGCCCATCCACCTAGAGGGATTTCAAGGCTGTCTCTAACATCTGGAGTCCATCACTCAATGGAGAGAAGGATTATTTACAGGAAGAAAAAAATCTGACCGCAGTCAGATGTCCCAGGAGTGTAGCCCCCAGTCATGTCTATGTTGGAGAGAACGGGTCATAAGAAGAAGTTGTTGGTAGTGTGTCGGCCGTTTTTACCTTAAATCTCCGGTCAAATTTCACCACCACGTCTGCAAAGTCGATCCTCTCTCTCCGACCCACAAACTGTCGGATCTCAGGATGGTTGTCGGTACCGATGTAGTCGCCCACAAAGTTCCTGTTGATGCTGTTTCTGCGGCGTTCCTTCTTGTTCAGGAGGACATCAGAGGCTGAAAAGTAGAAATCAGTCAATCTTCCAAGTGGGCTAAGACTCTTCCATCATTTTGTTTGAGCAAGACAGACCTTCCTCCCTCATTTTGACGTATTTGCGGACAGCAATGTGTTTGCGCCAAGCCTTCTGAATGACACGAGCGTAACCATTATACTTCCTCTCCCGCATTTCCTCCAACAGGAAAAGCTGCCAAGAAAAACACCCATTAATGAACAACCAGAACAGAACCTTCGGAACCCCTGAACCGTTGCGATGCTTACAGACTCTGGAGCTTTGATGAAAACTTTAGCCTTTCCCAGCTGGAACTGATCCTGGTCCATATGGACTGAGTGGAGAAGGTGCAGAACTCCCTGTCGCTGCTCACCCCTCCATTCAGGCCAGGTCTCTTTGGTCAAGATGGCGTACCTGCAGAACATCGGACCCCGTTAGTACACTGGAACCAGGAAAGGGTTCTGGTTTCTGCTGTGTTTGATGTGGGACCTGTGCAGAAACTTGTTGAAGACTCGTCGGTAGGCATATCCAGCTCGACGGACTCTGATATTCTCCCGGAGCCCCAGGTACTCCACCTGATGCCTGACTCGGTTCTCTTCCCAGTCTCGGGGTCGTTTGGTCTCGTTGGGTTTGATGCAGCGGATGTAGTGGGGGGTACACTTCATCAGGGTCTGGACCAGACTATTGGCTTGTTTCTGGAAGGTTAAAGGCAAATGTTTATGCCCCTGGACCACACACACCCATCTGATATTCCAGCAGCATGATGTTTGCTGGTTAAATGCTTCCTCTGAACTTTGGATCAGGAACTGATGACTTGGCTCACCTTGATCTTGCTGCTGGCAGTGCTTGGTCGTCCTCGTTTCTCAGCCTCCAGGTTCTCCGGAAACAAAGCTTTGATGAACGGACTGACCAAAATACACATTACAAATGGGATTAAGTCAAATTAAACATGGCTGCATCGATCTGTTTTCACCATGACACCTTACTTTGAAGGGTCAATTCTTTAAGTTTTACTCTCTGAAGTAAGAAAAAATAAATAAAGCTGAACAACCAGTGGAGGTTTATGCAGTAATCTATTTTTTTTATTTTTAACTTGAAAATGATCAAATCTTTTTTTTTTTTCTAACCACCCCGCCTGGAACAAGGCAGTACATTAAGAGAAAGAGAAAGAGGTTTGGTTTCTTTTGTTACACTTTTAAAAGCATAGCAAATAATTTATAAGCAGGTTTTAAAAGCCAATAAGCTTTAAAGCCTGATATCTTGAAATTTTGTTTCTGGCAGAGGTTCCAAAATCTTTTTAAACAGAGCACAGAGAGAAGTAGGGAGAGCTGCAGATTTAAAGGTGTAACAGATTTACAGGAATGTGCAACATGCAATAAAATATATCTATATCTTTTTGGTAAGCTTAAACTGAGTGGAGTAACTGTAGGTCCATCAGCTACCACCATTAGAGTGTCCCCGACCACCTTCATTACAAAGGTTAGGAGCCAGACTGAAAAAATTAACTGCCATGTGATTGGCAATTTTTCAGGAAATTCAATCTCTTGAGACAATACCGTTTTCTTGCTAGTTAGGGCTAGTAACATCTAGCTATAATTTACTTGTTTTGAATAAATTGAAAGTTATGTCTGTTACTATGGTTCTATGAATCCCGGATGACCACCAAGGGTCGGTGCTAAAAGCATCATGGCCCCCATAGCCGCCCAGGAAGCAGAGACACACCTGCTCGAGCAATTATACCAACAGAGTCACACCTGTGACACCCTGAATGACCACTCAGACTCTCTGAGTGGGTAGGTACATATGCAACTTTGTTCAATTTCATCTCTACTGACTGCCAGTGCTGAAAGCACTGAAAGACTAATACTAACCATGTCACAAGGAATCCTTAGCACATACTGTATGCTGAGAGGGCCCAGTCAAACCTCATAAAAGAACCTGGCCAAGAGGATGAGGGGCAGACACGCTGACATTGTAGAACCCTGTAAATGTGCTTGGAGAAATCCACGATGTTGCAGCACATGTGACCTCCAGCATAATGGCCCCCATAGCAACCCAGGAAGTTGAGACACTCCTGCTAGAATGGGCCTTCACACTGAACGATAACAGGTGGTGCCCTGCACTCTAGGCATTGTAGATGACATCCACAATCCAGTGGGAGAGACGTCTAGAAAGAGGAGAGCCTCACTTGGAACCTCCATAGCAAAGAAAAACCTGGTTTTGGCACCTTACAGTTGTAGAGACGACGATATATGCCTCCAGAACCCGTACAGGGCACAACAACTCAGACCCCTCCTCAGTTGTACCAGATTGGGCCAACCTCAATGGCTGGTTACAACGCAGTGTCTGTCTAAACGGTAATGCCAAAAAAACTTGGTTCCTATCGGAGACATAACAGACTGATAGAAAGGGCATGTAACTCACCAACCACCTTGGGTGAAACAATGGCCAACAAAAAGGCAGTCTTACAGGAGAGCCCCTTGAGGTCCGCTTGCACAAGGGCTTGAAAGGGGAACAACACAAAGCGTTGAGAACCAAAGGTAGATCTCAATCAGGCAATCAGCGGGCAAAACCTACAAACACTGTGCAGAAAAACAGAGCAGACCATTGCCCCCCACCGGACGATTATCAACAAATGCATTATGACATGAGATTGCTGCCCTATGCCCCTTAAGAGTTAAAGGAGAACAACCCTTATCAAGTAGAGACTGCAGACACTCCAGAACAGCAGGCCCTAGGAAGGAAAGTCCTCATTGTGGGCAGAGCACCACTGAGAAAATGGAAGCTATCGTCGTATTGCTCTGCAGAGGAGGGTGCCCTAGCACAAACAGTAACTCAGCCTCCCAGTAACCATACCCATATCCCTCCCTCCACTTAGACAGCAGATCCCTCTTGGCTGGAGGACGCCACAGGACCCTGTGACACAGACTCTGAAGCAGCGAGAAACACGTTTACACTGGCCATGACGGAGCCACGAGCAGCAGTTTGTGGCCTTTCTCAAGAACCCTCAGTAGAGGAGGCCTAATCAGCAAGAGGGATGGGAAAGTGTACAGGAGAACCTGAGACAAGAGATGAGCTAGTGCATGGCAGCCAACAACCAACCATCAGTGGACAGAGGGGAAAACGCCCTTGGTTCACAGGTGTGCAACTCCTTAAGGTACTTCTCTGAAGTTCGCCAACTGTGCTCCAGAATGAAAAAGAGCCAGTCTCAAAGACCCCTCCTCATAATTCTTGTCATCTCTAAAGTGAGAGGCAGATGTAGCAAGAGACAAAACACCCTCCTCTGCAGACAAATCAGGCATGGGAGGGGAGGACAGCCCAGTCACTGAGAGTGAGGCATCAGACTGACGTGCCTGCAACAACAACTTAATCTCTGCCAACCCTGTCGATAATTTCTTAACCCTCGACCCCAGGCCATGATCAGGTTATTCTCTCTTTCTACTAGAGGGGGTGCAGAGAAGGTGGTCTCACCACAGTACTTTGAACGCTTGAGTGGGGCGAATAGGAAATAGGTTCAAATCGAGAGAGGGGGGGAGAATGCTGGCATCAATGATTAAAACCGAACAGGCAAATGGAAAAACGTCCAACAGATAGTAACTATAACGAGGCAACTAGGCAAGATGGCAGCTAACCTGTCTGTTATGCTGGGAGAGGGGGCGGGAAACCTCTGCTGTCACCAGGTAGCAAATCCAAATGGTAAAAAAATGGGCAGCTTAATCACAAAAACAGACCACAGTGTCAGTTATATGACTGGTGTCAAACCTGTGTTTTTGCACTCCCCCTCGCAGTATAACTACCAGAACTGCGCATACGCTAAGGCAATATATTCCATGCTTTCAGCCCTGCCTTCTGGCGGTCAGCAGGGATTAAATGGAACCGATCATATCAGTATTTAGTACGTCTGTGCCCATTCTGGTAGACATCAGATTTTATACCCTGTCAAGATGGTTTAGTCCCCAAATCAGAACAACCCTGGTACTCACAACTCACTGCTCTGCATCAACTCGATGATGTCATTGAAAAGAACATCTCTGTTCCGCTCACAAAACCCGCCAACATCATATGACACCTGAGGAGTAGAGACAAGTGCTGCCATTAACTCAGACAAGTGGTGGTGGACCGATGTGGAGGTGGTGGACGGGTGTGGGGGTCTGGTGTGGATGTGGGGGACAGTGGAATGGTGTGGTGGTGGACAGGAATGATGTGCAGGAAAGGACCTTGCCAGCATAGTGGTGGACAATGAAGCCTTTGTTCCAGCTGCTGAAGTGCTCGTGCGATCCAATTTGTCCCTGCAGCTTCTGTAGCAACGTCTGATCTGCCCCCTCACCTTTGGCGTGCATCGTAGCACAAACATCATCCAGGATGCTCATGATTCCAGGAGGATTCTGGGAAACCAGAGAGATAGAGGAGATATGTGATGAAAGCTCCGCCCACTAACAGAGTCATGCTCTGTGATTGTTCAACTTACCAGTTTAGACTCTATAAGGTCACAGACCACTTTGTTGTTAAAATACTCAATTGGAGTCCATTTGATCCCTTCCTGAACATATTCCTCCTGCAGAAACCAAACACCAGAATCAGAACCAATACAAACAAAGACCCTTAAAAGACAATATGGACATGTGACCCAAGGATCCTGTAAGAACATCTTCATAAAACAGAATGTCGTCTAAGAAAAGGTACCTGTTCAGCCTTCAGGGTAAGCTCAATGAAAATCTGCTGAAGCTTCTCGTTTACAAAGTTGATGCAGAACTGCTCAAAGCCGTTTCGCTGAAACAAAGAAGAGAAACCGTTCCGTTTTTCAGATAATGTGCAATATCTACTTTCACCTTTAGATGGCAGAGTTTGGCCTGTTCTGTGTATCTGAGGCAGAAATCTCATCAAAATTAGATTTCAAGTGTAAGGAGAGTTTCTGGCAAAGTAAACCAGGCTAAATTTGAACATACCATTTGATAACAAAGATTGTCAATTCTTCTCCCCCTTCACTCAGGATGTTACCAGCATCACTGGCAACACTAAAACTCTGTATGCTAACTGCATAGAAGCATACATTTCTTTTTATCCATTAGACAGACTACAGTTTGTATACCAGCCTAGCATCAGGTAGACTGATGACATCATCTACATGCTACACAGAGCTCTGACGCACTAGCCTTACCAGCCAGACTAATTTATGCCTGGAGTGTAGGTAGAACCTGATCTCAAAGGTGATTTCAATGGGCTGGTATTGATCCGGTCTGTTTCAGACTGGAGAATTTATTTGCCTTACCAGCTACTTAGGCCTGACACCTTTTCTTTGTGAAACCTGAGACCCAATGGCTTTTTTTCCCCCTAATACCGGATAATGTATTTCCTAAAACTTGAGTCCTAAAATGCTCACTATACACGTGGATCACGATTAAAAGAAACAGAGCCTGGATACTACGAGCTAAAATGAGCTTCATCTGTGGGGGGGGGGGGGGGGGGGGGGGGGAGCAGTACATTAGATACCAGAGAAACTCCATCACCTAAGAGGAAAACCGACTAGAGCTGTTCCTACTCCTCACCTGAGGAGGTTTATCTGATCAGATTACCTGAACCAGACTCTAAAGCTCCAACCCAGTCTGGTGATTTGGGTGTCATCACCAGTGGTTTTGTTCACCCTTGACTTGAGATGTTTCATCGGAAAGAAGGTTTCCACAAAGAGAACCTTCAGCTGATCTTCAGGAATTTTTTAGGATCAATTCCCAAGAAGGGTTTACCTGGAAGATCTCGAAGCCGTAGATGTCGAGGACCCCGATGTTGAGCTCCTCCGTCTTCTTCTGCATGGCTTTATTAACGCACTGAAACACAGGAGACACCAGGTGAGAAGAAAAACCACAGAAGGACAGAGGGAAGACCGAGGAGACTGCTGTCGGGACTCACATCCACCAGGTAGTCAAATAGCCGGGTGTACAGTGCTTTGGACAGCGCATCTCTGGAGAAACAGGCCTGCTCCATGTTTAGAGTGACAGCGATGGACTCAGTCTTCCCGCCCCACTTACTGTCCATGACCCGACTGGTGAGTTTGCTGCAGAGACCGTCCTGAGGTATCCCCAGCAGGTAGGCCGGGAAGGCCAGGACTAGAGGAGACATGGACATAAAGTCTCAGCTTCAACAATCACCACTGCAAGGACATCATAAGGAGCAGCTATCTTCAGCCCTGGTCCTCAGGGCCCACTGTCCAGCATCTTAGGTGCTTCCCTACCTCCGCACACCTGACTTATACAAATTTGAGATTAACAGACCTATCCAGCTCTTGGAGGCTACCGAGAACCGAATATGCTCATTTGATTCAGGTGTGCTGAAGCAGATCCATCTAAAACATGCAGACAGTGGCCATGAGGACCTGCCAAAGAGGACACAATATTCCTCCTCATGAGAGCAGATCCTGCAGGAGCTGTTCCTTGATCTGCAGAGGAACATTATGTTGCCAGCTGTGTGTTCTGTAGAGGTTCCCGTACAGTCCTGGCTCTCCACCGCAGCATAATTGTTCTCCTCTCTGAAGCCGATATTTCCCAGATGAAGAATTGCTGCAACAAGCTGGAGAACCGAATCCTGCTCGTCCAAAGAGAGGCCCACCACTGACATTGCAGCCTGAGAGAGACAAAGAGGGTTACATTCCGCTGGAGGCAGAGACAGCTGGAGACAGGTAGGCAGACAGGTGAGCACCATGGTGTCGGCAAATTCCTTCTTGTCGTTGACGTCCTCCACAGTGTAGGTTCCAGACTGGTTCAGGTAGTAGTAGTAGTCGGGGGTTGTGACCCCAAGGTTCTCCCTCTGCTCCCTGCTAGCTCCGTTCAGGAGCTGACATCACACAGGTGAAGACAATTGGTATCAAGACACAATCTTCACACCAACATCTCCACTCACTTTGTCCTAGAGCCAAGCAGTATTTCACAGAGCATTACCTGGTAGTAGATGTGGAAGTTTCTTTCTCCGGGGTTCTGGGAGACGACTCGGCTTTTCTCAAGCAGGAAGTTAGAGATCTTTCCTCCATCAGGTGCTCCTCCTCGGCTGAACTGTATCTCAAAGTATTTTCCCTGGGAGGGAAACACAGAGGTTTGTTTGGACAGAGAAGTACTAGAGTGAAGTACTGCATCAAGGTAATGTTCTTTAGTACCAGGTTTTTGTCCCACTGTGTAGTAATGGTATGTAGTAGGGGAATTTCATTACTGGTGTGTAGCATTAGGGTATAAATACTACTAAAACAATTTCTTTCAACCAAGTTGTAGTCCTGGGGTTTTGTAGAGGGTGGATGAAGGCTTTTATAGATTCCAGTTCTAGATTGTAAAACTGGAGCTTAGTACTGGTGAAATACCAGTTTGTAGGAAATGTCTGTAGGACTCATTTGGAATACCAGAGCATAGTACTGGTGGATAGTACAGAATTGTAGCACTGGGTTGTAGTAGTGGAATTTAAGAGTGTTCTGTATTACCAGTGGGTAGTACTGGTGTGTACATTAATAGATGTCTATAGTACTTGATGGCAGCACCTGTGTCCAGCTGTCTCAGTGTGTTGTGGAGGCTGCAGTGCCTAAGACTAGAAGAACGTATAGAGAGTGGTGAGAACAGCAGAGAGGATCATCTGGGTTCCTCTTTCCTCCACTAAAGTCGTAAGGAAGCGGCTTATGGCGTTACATTTGTGTCATAACCAACGCGAGCAAAATAAACATACTCGCATGTATGTTAGACTACTTCTGCGCATGGTTTATCTACCAGGATGGAGTCACAGCCAAACAGGAACAGACCAGATGAAGCTACTATGAGAAAAAGCAGAGAGAGCAGAACGTTAGGGACCTCATCATTCTGCTTCATTTCCTTCTCTATTCTCCCACTCTGCAGAATCTGTTAGTTCAATCTCTATGTCCTCCAGCAGTCTAAGCCTATAGCAGCATAACTATAGAGATAGCTCAGGATAACCTGAGCCACTCTAACTAGAAGCTTTATCAAAAAGGAAAGTTTTAAGCCTAGCCTTAAAAGTAGACAGAGTGTCTGCCTCACGGACTAAAACTGGTAGGTAGTTCCACAGGAGAGGAGCCTTATAACTAAAAGATCTGCCTCCCATTCTACTTTTAGAAATTCTAGGAACCACTAGTAAACCTGCAGATTGAGAGCGAAGTGCTCTGTTAGGAACATAAGGAACAATCAGATGTCTGATATAAGATGGAGCTTGGCCATTTAAGGCTTTATATGTGAGAAGGAGGATTTTAAATTCTATTTTAGATTTATCTGGAAGCCAATGAAGAGAAGCCAGGATAGGAGAGATATGATCTCTCTTTTTAATTTTCATCAGAGCTCTGGCTGCAGCATTTTGGATCAGCTGAAGGCTTTTAACTACAGTTTGTGGACTTCCTGATAGTAAAGAATTACAATAGTCCAGCCTTGAAGTAACAAATGCATGGACTAGTTTCTCAGCATCACCCCTGGACAGGAGATTTCTCATTTTTGCAATATTCCTCAGGTGAAAGAAGGAAATTCTAGAAACCTCTTTGATACGGGATTTAAATGACAGGTCCTGATCAAAAATAACACCAAGATTTTTTACTTATCTGAAATCAGTTTAATCCCATCCAAATGAAGTGACTGACTAATCAGCTTCTTTTTCAGAGACTGTGGTCCAAAGACTATAACTTCTGTTTTGTCTGCATTCAGAAGCAGAAAGTTAAGAGTCATCCAGGTTTTTATGTCTTCAAGACATGCCTGTAATCTATGTAATGGGTTAGCTTCATCTGGATTTATAGGCAGTTATAGCTGGGTATCATCAGCATAACAGTGAAAATTAATTCCATGCTGTCTAATAACTCTACCAATTGGGAGCATGTATAAAGTAAAGAGAATTGGTCCTAGCACTGATCCCTGTGGTACTCCACAGGTAACCTTTGAGCGTGTTGAAGATCTATCATTAACATGAACAAACTGAATTCGATCAGATAGATAAGATTTAAACCAGTTTGGTGCTGTTCCTTTAATTCCAACAAAATATTCAAGTCTTTCTAAAAGAATATTATGGTCAACTGTATGAGAATATCATTAGTGACTTTCACCAGAGCTGTTTCAGTGCTATGATGAGCTCTAAAGCCAGACTGAAACTCTTCAAAAAGTTCATTATGGTGTAAGTGATCGCAAACTTGTTTGGCAACTACTTTCTCAAGAATTTTAGATAAGAAAGAAAAATTGGATATAGGTCTATAATTGACCAAGTCATCTGGGTCAAGAGACGGTTTCTTAAGCAGAGGTTTAATTCCAGCAACCTTAAAAGCTTTAGGTACATACCCCTGTAACAGATAGATTAATCACATCTAAAAGGGAGGAGATCAAAGGGAATACCTCCTTAAATAACCTGGTTGGAACTGGATCTAACATCCAAGTTGAAGGCTTAGATGAAGACAATAATTTTGCTAACTCAAAAAGTTCAACTGGATCAAAGCAGCCTAAACCCGGTTCAGATTCCATGACTACCTCAGATACAATCGCGGATAGAGGAGTGCTTATGATCTTATTTTTAATAAGATCAATCTTATTTATAAAGAATGGACGGTTCAACAGAGCTATGGCTCTGGGTGAGTTTGGCAACTGTATTAAAAAGAAATCTAGGATTATTCTTATTCTCCTCTATTAATGAGGTGAAATATGCTGCCCTTGCTTTACAAAGGGTCCTCTTATACAGCAGTAAACCATTTTTCCAGACTAGGTAGGATTCCCGTAGGCCTGTGGAGCGATATTTTCTCACCAGTTTCCTAACATTTTGCTTCAAAGTGCGCAGCTCTGCATTACACCAAGGAGCAAGCTTTTCGGTTTTCATTTTCAAAGGAGCTGTGTTGTCTAAGGCAGTACGCAGAGAACTAGCAACCCCATCAACAAACTCATCAACCTGGTGTGTGTGATGATTTTGGAGTCTGCACTGTATAATCACAGAGCTATTGATTAAAATAGGATGATATTAATGGTTAATAACAATAAAAAAAAATTCTAAAAAAAAAAATTAAAAAAGTGTATTTTTTCAAAAACAGCTGTTGTAGTGCGATCACCAAGAGCCCCTTGGTGTGTGTGGTGATTTTGGAGTCTCTGCACTTTATGGCAGTGGAGTTATTGATCTTTATTTGCAACGTTTTTCTGTTGTTTTACCATTTGCAGACGGTCCCTAACCACTCGCCTGGCCGCTGCCTGTGCATAGAGATCAATGTAATACATCCAGCTCGGAGAACGGCTCGTTTTTCTCGAAAATAAGGCTTTTTGATTCTTGTAGTTCATAGTCTGTGCTATCAGGACATGAAAGACGCGTCATTTGTGTTTCAACAACATTTCGTGTGAGAGTTATTGATCCCGGAAGTCCGAATCTGTCTTAACTGATGAGCTGTCAGTCAAATGCTTCCTGACACTACTTCCTGTGAGATCGTGTCTGCAAGGCCCAATCAGGAGGAGGCTCACAGCTGTCTCCGCCCAACCTGTCAAAACCACTTTTCCTCCGCGCGAGGAGAAAATCTGTCCGAGCGCAGAGACGCTTTCAAGAGGGCAGCCGTCTTCGAGCGTGGCCGCTGGATAGAAAATTGTGCGCGCAGGGAGATCCCGCGCGCACGTGGGAGGGGCTGGCGCGTGCGAAGAGAGAGATTTTCTCCTCTTGAAGCAGCAGTTTCTCGCACGGCGGTAGATAAACCATGCGCAGAAGTAGTCTAACATACATGCGAGTATGTTTATTTTGCTCGCGTTGGTTATGACACAAATGTAACGCCATAGCGGCTGTTCCAACCGTTGCATTTCTGAATTCTCCCGAGTGCTGCCCGACTTTGCACGAGTGAATAAAGTGAATGCGATTGGTTGTTTATCAAGAGGACGGGTTTGTCGGAAGCATCTTGCTAACCAGTTAGCAACTTAGTGCTAGTAGGCCCCCAATGGGGAATTGCATTGGGACCAAGTAGCACTAAATTGGTGACTTAGAAACGACGCTGTCAAGGAACGCTATGGACGGCGGAAACATGCAAGAGGAGGAGAGTTTAGTGTCGGAGGTCATGGATGTGTTCTGGAACAGAGATTTATCTAAAGCATGCCAGGGCGGCAGAAGCTTGGTTTGGTGTAGAAGGCTTCCAGCCGTACATGTTTGAGCCCTTGCCTCGCAACGCTGCCAGTTCTGTTAGCTCTACGCCTGCCGAAGACACAGACGTCCATCCCCGTGAACACTGGGACGCAACTCAATGGGAAAGGAAAGGATTCTGATTTCAACCGTTGCTTATATTAGCTGCAACATATGAATTAAGATGCTATGACTGAAAAAAATTGATTGACAGATGACCGTTGATATATGATTGGCCGAATTTAGGTGTTCAGGCTGAGGGAGAACTAACTGGCCTGCAGAAGATAACAGAAAAAAAACCACCACAGATTTTAAGACAGGATTTCTTTTTTAAATAGAAATTTAAAAATTTTTTAAAATAGAGACTTTTGGGACGATATGGTCCGATAAAGAGTCCATTTATATACACGTTTAAGCCAGAATGATTTGACATTTAAACATGACGTCCCTACGACTTTAATAATAATAACTGAGCTTTATTGATCTCACATTGGATAAATTCAACTCTGCATTTAACCCATCCCCTTAGGGAGCAGTGGGCCACCACTGTGCAGTGCCCGAGGAGCGGTGTGGAGTTAAGGGTCTTGCTCAGGGACCCAGAGTGCAGCCTGTGGGGATTGAACAGAGTTGCAACCTTCTCAGAGCCTAAGCGCACTGCTCTAATCACTAGGAAAAACAATCCCCATAGGACATTTCATCCCAGCGCTGCGTGTCTCGAGCCCATAACATCAATGATCGCTCACCCCCCCCACCATGGACTGTTCTCCCTGCTGCCCTCTGGGAAGAGACTTTGTAGCACCCGCTGCAGGTCCAGGAGGTTCTGAAACAGCCTTTTTCCCTGCTGCCATCAGAACTCTACACTGGACTCTGCATCACATTAGTTTACACTACCAATGTTGCTGAATTCTTATAATCCTTTGAAATAAGACAACTCAATGTTTCTACTGCATTTTGCACCATATCTAGTTTTGCACTGGGCTCAACGTTTTCATGGGCTACTCAGTGGAGTAGTGGGTAGCACTGCTGCCTTGCAGCAAGAAGGTTCCGGGTTTGATTCCCGGCCAGGTTTTTTCTGCATGGAGTTTAAATATTCTCCTGGTCATGATCCAGATTTTATAGCAGCGGCCGCACCGATCCATCTCTCACCTCATTCACGCCTACCACCTTAGGTGTGAGTGTGTGTGAATGTTTGTTTGTCCTGTTTGTCTCTGTGTTGCCCTGCGATGGACTGGTGACCTATCCAGGGTTGACCCCGCCTCTCACCCGTAGACAGCTGGAGATAGGCACCAGCACCCCTCGCCACCAGCTTGGGATAAGCGTGATAAACTTTTTCATAATAATGCCCTTTTGCAACATTATTTTAAACTGGGTTCGTTTTTCTCCTCCATTGTTTACATTCTGATCACTGCTGCACTTTATATTGCTGATGTTTATCTACTCCAACTGCAATATGATTACACTGTTGTAAGCTGTATGCAACAAAATTTTGTTTTGTATAAACTCTGTGCAAATGGTCGTTAGTACCAATGTGTGTTTATACTCACAAATCTGCTGGAGTTGTTGTTACGGACAGTCTTAGCGTTTCCGAAGGCCTCCAGCAGGGGGTTGGACTGCAGGATGATGTCTTTAACGTGCTGCAGAGGCGTGAGCAGAGGTGGTTCCTTGGTTACAGCATTTATCATAATCCAATCACAAACTTTGGACCTAACAAGTATTGAGCTCAAAATGGCAGTTGCCATGGTGACAGCCGTACCGCAGCCGAGTCCATTACCAAGAGAAGGACTGCCAGTACGCACCTGCACTCGTTCTCCTCCTCCGGACACTTTAGACACGTAACTCATGATGTATTTGGCAGCGACAGTTTTTCCAGCTCCACTCTCACCGCTGATGTCACATGGATTTAAAACAAATGCTTTAATAATGTTCAGATAGTGTTTTTATATATATATATATATATATATATATATATATATATATATATATATATATATATATATATATATATATATATATATATATATATATATATATATATATATATATATATATATATATATATATATATATATATTTTAACACATAACATGTAATACATATTTTCCAATTGTTGATACATTTAAATCTGGGAAACTCAAAAACTTCTGGACTCCAAACGGTTTCAAACTCCTTGAGGGTCTCAGGTTTGACTGAAGTTCTGCCCACCTGATGATGACGCACTGGTTCTCGCTGTCGATCATCATGTTCCGGTACATGTTGTCGGCCAGAGCGTAGATGTGGGGAGGGTTCTCATACGAAGCCTGGGAGGGGGAGAAGAGTTAATGCCAATGGTCCATGTCTCTTTGTCCATCCTGCTCTCCACCTCTGTATCAGTCTCACAAATTGTCAGTTTCTCAATCCATCCTTCTCTTCTTCTCTAGGTTCCTGTCTCCCCATCCATGTCTGGATGTAATCTGCCCACCTATGTAATCGTCTCTCTCCTTTTCATCTCTCTCTTTATCCACTTCTCTATCCGTCTTTCCAACGTTCTGTCTGACTCTCCTATCGGTCCATCTGTCTTCCTGCCTGGTCATCGATTTCACCATCAGTCTTTCCATCCCTCTCGCTACCCCTCTTTCTGTCTCTTCACCTCCTGTCCATCAATCAGTCTTATTGTGTGTGTGTGTGTGAGAGAGACTCACCGCTCCCTGGTACAGCTCCACCTCTCTGTCAGTGAAGTATGGCAGCTGTTTAAATGGGTTGACCGAGATCAGAACCGGGCCAATATAGGTCTGACATGCTGGGTCAAGGAACAGTATCAGAATGTTCTCTGTTGAACAGTATTTTCAGTTGACAGGTTTGTGTGTATACCCTTCTCGTCTCTTTAAATATCCTAGTTCATCTTTAGATGAGACTACACAAAGAATATGACACTTTGAGACATTAGTCAGGGTAAATCTGCTGTACTCTCAGAAAATTCAGATATTGACATCTAAACCACAAAGGAAGTGGTAAAAGTAGTAAACATTTGTGAGAATGTCCATAATGTGGTTCCAAAAAAAGTAAAAAAAGAAAAACAACAATCCACTGGACCTTCTTTCCAAATTTAAAGACATTTCTCTTCCCATTAAGGAAGCTTTTTCAATTCAAACTGTGTTGAGTTCCAGATTTTAATACGGTAGCCCAACAAAGCCTGGTTTTTGATTAGAAAACATGCAAATTGAAACGAATGAACGGGTCCCCCCCTTTGGAACGGGGGTCGTTTGGCTTCTTTGTTAGCCTGCAATGCCCCATACCGGTCTATGTCTCTGAAAGGGGGGTCATTAAAGGGAATTGTTGGCCTGGCTGAATAGGCGAGGGCTTCTGTTTCCCTGTAAATAATGTGGCCAAACCATAAAGTTCTGCCTTAAGTAACACGGAGTTCACTAGAGGTTCCCAGATAGCTGGAGTCCTTGTTTACCCCTCAAAGATGGTGGGTTGAGGACCCCCCCCCCCACACACACACACAGATTCTCCACTGCGTTTCATTCTGTTGATAACTGGGCCTCTCCAGAAGATTTTCCCTCGGTTCTTATAGATAGGCAGGGCTATTCTTGGTTACAATGACTGCTGGCAATAAATCAATAAACTATGCCCACAATGAGATGCTGAAATACCACGTCCCTAAAGCTCTGCTTGGTTTAAAATCAATGGTTCCCAGTGCTGTTCCTCAGAGACCCTGCTCCTGCATGTTTTGGAAGTTTCCTTGTTGCATCACACCAGGAAAGAATGGATCAATAGGTTTCTGTAGCACTGAATTGCAGAGGAGCCACCCTAATTTGAATCAGGTGTTCTGGAACAGAGATTTATCTAAAGCATGCAGGGCAGGGGTCTCTGGGAACCAGGGTTGGGTTCCCAAAATGAACAGTCTCACCCAACAGCTAATGACAAGACACTTCAACCACCATACTAGACTTTTTTGGAGTCTTTGCACTCCTCACTTGGTTTCAACCAGAGACAAAATCTGAACCAGGTGTATCAGGGACTCGTCAGACCTAAGGATACTGGTTGACCCATTCATGTCCTATGTCTGCTGATCTTTAGCAAACTCTTTGGGGGTTTATCTTGTGCATAATAAATAGAAGGCAACTTCTCTCTGGAAAGACAGCCATTAAGACCAGTTTGATGCAGCATGTCTGTTCTGACCCACCCCTTAGACCTCTGCAGCAATCCTGGCAGAATTCCTGCACTAACTTTCAGAAGATAACCTCTTCATAAGATGTCATGCCTTTTTTCTGTTTTCTTGATCGTGGCCGGGCCCTTTCTGTTAGAACAAGTACCACTGACCCGCTGTGTGGGCTTGGGTACAGTGTTGCAGCTCACTTTGGCAACCTCTGCCATCTTTATGTAGGTCAGCAACTCTTCTTTTTTAGATGCTAAGGGATTCTCTGCTATGTTGTGCTGCTTTAAATTCCAGCGACAAGTGAGAGAGTGCAGGAGCGATAACCCCATATGCAACCCACCTAATCCTTATCCATTTGACTCAATTCAGTTTATTTCTATAGCGCCAATTCACAGCACATGTCATCTCAAGGCACTTTGCAGTTCAACCAGATCATCCAGTCAGATTGATTCAAAGTTTTCTATCTAAGGAAAACCAGCTGATTGCATCGACTCTTTAACTCTTCAGCAATCCCTCACGCTAAGCATGCTTGTAGCGACAGTGGAGAGGAAAAACTCCCTTTGAACAGGAAGAAACCTCCAGCAGAACCAGGCTCAGTGTGAGCGGCCATCTGCCGAGGCCCACTGGGGTCTACACCAGAGACCCTATAAAGCCAACTTTTCACAATACTTCGGAGGAAAATATCTAATTTCACTAATTTCACTTGTCGAGTTATACTGAGGGGACAGCAGATTTCCTCTGTTGGACAAGCTGGAAACTGATTACTGAAGCCTGTATAAACCCCTCAGGTCAGAGGTGTGTTTGGAAGAAGGATACGAAGATGTAGTCATCCATGTATCTCTTCTTCAGGTTGTCTGTGATGGCGTCCTCGTTGATCTTGGACAGTAGAACCATGTCGTCCACCCCACTCACTTTCACATTCTGGGCTTGCCAGTGGTACCGTTCCTTGCTGCCCTGTGGGTCAGAACACAGTCCATCAGTAACTAATTGCATTGGTGATCTTATATTTAACCCTCACAGCTGTTTTGGCTGTAGGCCAAATCTGAAATTAAAATTCGTTTCCAGATTTCTGTTCTTTGGGAGCATATTTTATGACAGGGTTCCATGAAAACATCCTAAAACACTGTTTCCCCTGTGGGCAAAGAGCCAGTTTAAACCCGGGAACAATCGGCTTTTAGTGGCAGTGGGAGCCGCTCACTGACGTCTGTCTACCCGGAACAAAAGACTCTGAAAGCAAGCAGGGTTAAAACCGCCTCTGCTCTGACTGGCATGCAGGGGAACATCAGACCTGGGCAAAACTGATAATTTACGTGACACCAATGAGCGAAATGTACTGACGTCAACGTCAACACACTGCGCCTGTCACGTCTGATCTAACAAGCCCAAACAATTCTGCTTACGTTTGACAAACATGGCACAGAGCTGGTAAGAGGGATTTGGAGAGATAAAAGTGCTAAAGCAATATACAACACTTGCTAAGCTCTGCGTTCCTACAGGTTGCTTTTCATTGGCTGTGTCCAAATGTCAGCCCTAATCACTATATAGTGATTTTAGATGAGTGTCCGAAAGTCTAGTGCAGAGGTCAAAGATTAGTGGACCCAACCTGATGTAAAACATTTATAAATTACAGCATGTTGTCTGACGGCTGTGTCTAATTTTACTTGCGCCTCTTCTCCTGTTAATACGGTAAAGCCCTGGGAGCATCCGGCTCCAGGCTGCACGTGATCCAAATGAGCCAATGAGCTGTCAGTCTGGGTTGCTGCTGCTGCTACTTTTAGACACAGCAGGCAAACCTGTGGCAAGCCGGGTGATGGGAAAGAAGGAGAAGACCATGAGAAAAAGAGAGCAGAGAAAGTGTGGACTGCTGGAAGAACTGCGGTGAACTGGTGAAAGAAAAGTGAAATGGTGCTCAAAGATGACCCTGCACATTTAGAGGATGTTTGGCTCAACCTGCTGCTGTGAAGCAGGATTCTCCACCATGAACAGAATCAACAATAAATCTGGATCCAGGCTCAAAATGAGCACCTTGATATGTGCTTGAGAATGGCTTAGTCTCCGGTTAAACCCAGGTTTAAAGCCTTGCAGGGCAGCCTAAAGCCCACTGCCAACATTAAGATAGAAAAAAGAAAGAAAATAACAAACGCTCAGTTCAGGGGTTTGAGAAAATATGGGAATCAGGAAATTATCTATAAACCAAACTGAACGATTGTTCTTTACTTAAAAAAAAAACACTTTAGATTTTAAAATGGAAAACTGTTCTACTTTTTTTAAAATTTTTTTTAATCATAAAAATCAATGTACAACATGGAAGCATAAAAAAAAAAACATTTTATGACAGTGTTAAATTCTGTTTAAAGTAACGGAATTATAATTAAAAATGTCTCCGGACCTTTTCTGGTTGATGAATTTCTTTATTCGGACCTGCTGAGTTTTAATAGGTGACCCCTGGTCTAGTGGATGGAAAAGTAGTGGACTCAAATCTCCCACAATGCACCTTGAAAAGTAGTGATCATGCATGGTAAATAGATGAGCAGATATATCCCAGAATGCTTTGCGAGAGCTCTCCTCGCAAAGCATTATGGGATTTGATGTGAGAGCAACAGCGGCAACAAATAAAGATGCTGCATAAACCTTGCAGCTAGGTGGAGTCATGTTAGCCTCGGGAGACCATCCTGATCTCGCGAGCTTTCAAGGTTTCACTCGCAGATCAGTCTGGAGACTCTCCATTAAAGAAAATTTGGAGCCGTTCACCAAACGAACGTCCAATCAGCGTTGGCTTTGAGGCGGGTTGAGGTGTGATGCAACGAGAAGCGCGACAGTTCAGTCTAAAGAACATGGCGGCTTCAGCCGATGAAACTAGCGTTAGCGTGGCTATCGAGCAAGTTTTATCGCAATTACAGAGTATTTCTTCACTGAAAGAAGAGCAAAACGCTGCTCTGGAGGCTTTTCTCAGAGGAAAAGATGTTTTTGCTCTCCTCCCGACTGGTTTCGGCAAGAGTTTGATCTATCAGTTGGCTTGTGCCTGGCTTGTGGTTGTGTTTTCGTCGTCGCTCTGTTAGTACGTCATATGCTTCGTTGATCTGATTGGTTTATTTGGCCCGTCTATCACCAACATAGGCCAATCAGCTAACCAGTATTTTCGCCCCTTCCCAAAATTACTTCAACAGAAGGTTTCCAGATGCAAATCCATCTGGCGGAGTCAGGTTAGAGTCATGTGACCAACGGGGAGCGAAAAGCAATGATCATCTGTCCGAACGGTCAGTTATCTGAGTTCATTATAAAGTCTACTATATAGAACCGGCTCTGTGTAGTGATTGAGGGGGTAAGGGCGGACGTTTGGACACAGCCTGTCGCACTGTTGACATCATCAACGCTAACCCAGCATGATGATGTCACCAGACACACAGCAGCGGGGGACAGACCCAGGTTTTTTCGGGCAATGGGAAAGTAACCAAATGTTGATTTTTAGCCGGTGTTTGAAAAACCTGCGTTAACCCGATAATTTTGTTTCCAGGTTCAGATTAAAACAGACCAATCAGAAACAAGCTGTGGGCGTCGGCTTGTCATTTGGCTTCATTTTAGATTAAGTAAAATATTTTTCCACTACTAAATGGTTATCTCTAAACATATCTCTCCCGGGTATATTTAACATCTACCCTATTCTCTGATCAACTGCTCCGTCTCTAACCATGGCGTGATGTCATCAGCCCTACCCTTCCTTGACCCACCCAAGGCAGTGGGCCCTCTGAAATGTTCCCGGTGGCCCAGTTTTCTGCCTCATCCCTACCGAATTCCAGCATTCCAGAGTCCTGTGAAGACATGTAGTGCTGCAGAACGCTGCAGAACAGGGCAGAGCGTGTGCACGTTCCTTTTCACATCTCACCATCAAAGTGAGGACCGTTTGATGGTCTCTTCCTGTTTTGCAAACAATTAGGTTAAGAAGTTAGGTATGAATTGAGTTTAGGTTAAAGTTAGGTTAGGGTTATTGTTAGGATAAAGACATAGAAAGTGTTGAAAAAGGCAAAATAAATGCAAAAAACTCAATGGAAGTCAATGTATGGTCCTCACTACATGTGATTACCCTTTAGTAAAATTACAGTAAGATTCATTTGCAAATAAAACTGATTTTACAAAGTTACCCTGAGATTTAAAGGTTAGACAAAGATAAAGAAAACTGAATAAAATGACACGAGGACCCAAGGGACCCAATGGGGCGCCAGGCTGCCTCTGTTTTCTCTCCTGGGTAAATAAATATGTTTCCAGAGATAACCATTTAGCAGTGGAAAAGCATTTGACTTAAATCATCTGAAATGAAGCCAAATGACAAGCCGACGCCCACAGCTTGTTTCTGATTGGTCGGTTTTAATCTGAACCTGGAAACAAAACGAGTTTAAATTTCAAACACCAACAAGAGTTTAGATTTAATCAAAAACGCAACATCAGCTCTAATCCGGACAGAAAAACAATGATTTGAATCATTATTTTTTAATCTAACTAAACCTTTGATCCAATTTTTTTATTTATTTGCTTCTATAGTTTCCTTATTATTGATTTTAAAATTTTTCAGGTTTATCTCAGATTTCTGAAACTTCCAGAATCAAAAGATAAATCTCTCTCTTAAGGGAGGTTTATTGTTTTTTTTTTTTTTTTTAAGTTAAAATAATTCCAGAAATCAGATTCACACAACTGGAGTCTTTAGAAGTGGAACCAGAAGCAGAAGCTCCTTCTGCTCCTGGGGGGGGTTCTGTTCTGTTCTGTTTATTTTAAAAGAACATTAACTCACCATGTTTGGTGCTTCTTCACTTCCTGCTTCAAGTCAGAGTTGAGAAATCTGGATCCAGGTGGATCCAAGTGGATCCAGATTTATCCAGGTGGAATAAGGCAGAACCTGGACCTGCTCAGTCCGGATCTCAGCCTTCAGCTTCGGTTCACTGACCTCTCAACATTCCCCCTTCTCTCCCTGACCGACAGACACCTCTCTATTTTCTTCAGACTCTAAACTCTGTGCAGGTGTGGACAGGTACGCCCCTCCCCCCTCCTCAAGCCCCTGGAACTCTGGGTAACCGAGTCTTAGAGCTGTCTAGTTGAACTCTGCTGCCACCCTGTGGTCCGAACCTAAACTGCAGACAACAGGAAGCATTTTCAGCTGTGGTAAAAAAGAAGAAATAAAAAACATAAAATGAATAAATACTGGCATGGGGTATTAAAACCCTACATCATTGTATATGTTAGTCGCTGTGAACAAATTAAAGATTATTTTCTTCTCAACTCATATATAGATGTGGAATGAGATGTTAAATTTATAAGAAAACTATTTAGAAAAGAACTTAGAATCTATTACACATTTACAAGTAAAACCCTTAAACATTTAACCCTAAAACCCTTAAACATTTAAGAACCAATGAGTAATGTATAAATCTGAATACATAATCTAACTCTCAAATTTACAAATACAAAACATCAAAGTACATTACAATATATAACAGGGCCAGTTTCCTGCCATTTTTAGATGTGCCTTTAGTTCAACAAACCTGAATATAATAATTAGATAATGAAGTGGACTCTGGAGGAACTGACTGCATAATGAGGAGGAAACTCCACTATTGGATTCAGGTGTGTTGGACCAAGGATGGATCTAAAAGTTAAAGGATACTGGACCCTAGGAGCTGGAATTGCCCACCCCTGATATATAGAAAGGGCTATTCCTATAGTTATGGCAAAAAAAAAAAAAAAAAACTTGTTTACCAAGTTTGAAGACATTTAGCTTCACATCCAGGAAGCTTTCTAAATTTAAAATGTCTGGAGTAGCGTTGAGTTCCAGGCTTTATAGAGCAGCCCAACTAAGCCTTGTTATGGCTGAGAAAACATGCAGATTGAAATGAAAAACAGGTCCAACCTTTGTAATGGGGAGTCGTTCAGGTCTTTATTAGCATGGAAATTAACTCGAAACTGGACCATGCCTCTGAATTAGGGAGTAATTAGGGTCGTTGTTGGGCTTGCTTAAAAGGCCAACAACTACAGGTGCTGGTCATAAAATTAGAATATCATGAAAAAGTAGATTGATTTCAGTAATTCCATTTAAAAAGTGAAACTTGTATATTATATTCATACATTACATACAAACTCATATATTTCAGATGTTTATTTTGTTTAATTTTGATGATTACAAATGACAACAAATGAAAATCTCAAATTCATCATATCAGAAAATTAGAATATTGTGAAAAGGTTCAAAATTGATGGCCCCTGGTGCCACACTCTAATCAGCTAATTAACTCAAACCACCTGCAAAAGCCTTTAAATGGTCTTTCAGTCTAGTTCTATAGGCTACACAATCATGGGGAAGACTGCTGACTTGACAGTTGTCCAAAAGACGACCATCGACACCTTGCACAAGGAGGGCAAGACACAAAAGGTCATCGCTAAAGAGGCTGGCTGTTCACAGAGCTCAGTGTCCAAGCACATTAATAGAGAGGCGAAGGGAAGGAAAAGATGTGGTCGAAAAAAGTGTACAAGCAAGAGAGATAACCGCACCCTGGAGAGGATTGTGAAACAAAACCCATTCAAAAATGTGGGGGAGATTCACAAAGAGTGGACTGCAGCTGGAGTGAGTGCTTCAAGAACCACCACACACAGACGTATGAAAGACATGGGTTTCTGCTGTCGCATTCCTTGTGTCAAGCCACTCTTGAACCACAGACAGCGTCAGAAGCGTCTTGCCTGGGCTAAAGAGAAACAGGACTGGACTGCTGGTGAGTGGTCCAAAGTCATGTTCTCTGATGAAAGTAAATTTTGCATTTCCTTTGGAAATCAAGGTCCCAGAGTCTGGAGGAAAAGAAGAGAGGCACTTCATCCACGTTGCTTGAAGTCCAGTGTAAAGTTTCCACAGTCAGTGATGGTTTGGGGTGCCATGTCATCTGCTGGTGTTGGTCCATTGTGTTTTCTGAGGTCCAGGGTCAACGCAGCCACATACCAGGAAGTTTTAGAGCACTTCATGCTTCCTGCAGCTGACCAACTTTTTGGAGATGCAGATTTCATTTTCCAACAGGACTTGGCACCTGCACACAGTGCCAAAGCTACCAGTACCTGGTTGAAGGACCATGGTATCCCTGTTCTTAATTGGCCAGCAAACTCTCCTGACCTTAACCCCATAGAAAATCTATGGGGTATTGTGAAGAAGAAGATGCAATACACCAGACCCAACAATTCAGAAGAGCTAAAAGCCACTATTAGAGCAACCTGGGCTATCATAACACCTGAGCAGTGCCACAGACTGATCGACTCCATGCCACGCCGCATTGCTGCAGTAATACAGGCCAAAGGAGGCCCAACTAAATACTGAGTGCTGTACATGCTCATACTTTTCATGTTCATACTTTTCAGTTGGCCAACATTTCTATAAATCCTTTGTTTTTATTGGTCTTCAGTAATATTCTAATTTTCTGATATGATGAATTTGAGATTTTCATTTGTTGTCATTTGTAATCATCAAAATTAAACAAAATAAACATCTGAAATATATGAGTTTGTATGTAATGTATGAATATAATATACAAGTTTCACTTTTTAAATGGAATTACTGAAATCAATCTACTTTTTCATGATATTCTAATTTTATGACCAGCACCTGTATAGTTCTGCTGCTATAGGCTTAGACTGCTGGAGGACATAGGGACCCCTTTTTCATCATTCTGCTTCATTCTATCTCTATTCTCCCACTCTGCAGAATCTGTTAGTTCAATCTCTAACGTTCTGCTCTCTCTGCTTTTTCTCATAGTAGCTTCATCTGGTCTGTTCCTGTTTGGCTGTGACTCCATCCTGGAGAGAAATATCAGCTGTGCTGCTGCCATCAACACCTTTGTTTCTAGATGTTGGAGCTTGGCCTGTTTTCCAGTGTAGTCCTGTTTCTCTGACTGTGACTAACTGGATGTGCTCTCTTCATCCTCTGACATGGGAGCTGGCTCGGAGCTCGTCTGCCTGGCTGTGTGTTTCCTGGACGGGCCGCCTGTGGAGCTGGTTGACAGTTGCCTTTTGTATCTATGCTTCTTTTTGTATCTCTGCTTCTGTCTCCTTGAACCCCAGTGGGCCTCAGCAGATGGCCGCTCACACTGAGCCTGGTTCTGCTGGAGGTTTCTTCCTGTTCTAAGGGAGTTTTTCCTCTCCACTGTCGCTACAAGCATGCTTAGTGTGAGGGATTGCTGAAGAGTCAATGAGTCGATGCAATCAACTGGTTTTCCTTAGATAGAAAACTTTGAATCAATCTGACTGGATGATCTGATGAACTGGAAAGTGACCTGAGATGACATGATGTGAATTGGAGCTATAGAAATAAACTAAATAGAACTGTGTATAAATTAGTAGAACAGAATAAATTAAGGGTACAAATCACAAATTTAGGAGAAAGTATTACAAATCTTAGTGTACTAATTACAGATGCATGAGTGTGAATCACACAATTTGTTAAATAGATATTTAGCTAGATGTTTATCTAACAAATTAAATATTTAGCTAGCAGCAAGCCATCTAAAGTTTGCAAATTAAATATTTAGTTTCTTAAATAAATAGTTTGGAGCAAAATATTTAAAAAACAAAACACCTTATTGCAAACTAAATATTTAGCTCCAAACCAAATATTTAGCAAAGTATTTAGTGTGTTAAAAAATATTTGGTTAAAATTATATATAGTTTGGAAATTAAATATTTAGCTTGCAGACAAATTTTTCCCAAGTCATTTTTTCACTATGTAATTTATAAAAATGTTAAGTTCCAAACAAAATACTTGTTAAAAATTCAGCTTGCTATAAAAAGATTTAGCTTCAAACTAAACATTTTCCTGACAAACTAAATATTTAGTTTAGAAAATAAATATTTAACTTGCTGACAATTTTTTTAACTGACAATCTAAACATTTAGTTTGGGATTTGATTTAAAAATGAATGAATCACAGAGTGAAAAAATAACCCCCTAATATTTTCTCTTACAAAACTAAATACTCTATTAATATAATTATTAATATAATATTCCCTGTGGAGACAGGGTTGCCATGGTTACGAGGATACGGGTGCATCCTCAGATCTGAAGACATAAGTTATCAGGTCTTTAGGTCTCTGCATGAAGCCCTTTTGTTAAATGAAGTTTTACAAAGATTGATTCTTTTCTTAAAACATCTTAAAAGTTTATTTTGGTTAAAAGAAATCAAGTTACGAATGTAACTACGGTTCTATGAATCCCGGAGGACGGCGGCGCTGAATAGAACAAACTTCTCATCACCACCATCATCAGCCATTGCTGTCAAAGCTTCAATAATTCGATCCTACGGTGGGCCATGAAGGACAATCCTGACGCATTCGTTCACTTCCTTTGGAGAAATGCGAGATATAAAAAACAAAATAAAGCGGAAATGTGACGACCTTCATTCATTTCCTGTGAAATGATTGGTAAACAAACCCCAAATATTTCTTGAAGACATTTTTTGGCAGGAATGTAGCTTTGCTAAACTCAAACATCTGCTAAGATGGAGATTTTATTACAAAAAAGAACAAAAAAAATCAAACTCAATTGTTTCCTGAGTTTATTCCCGATGCATAAAAGCTTTTTTCTCAAAGACCGGATAACTTCTTCCTTATAAAATGTTTTCCTGACACCGGACGATGTCCTATAATACGTGAGCCTAATTGATACCAGTGCATATTATGTATCCATGGCAACGACGGGGCGGTCCAGGTAGAGTCTGCAGATGCTGCAGAATCAGGAAGTATTCAGGAAAGTGACACCTGTAAGCAGCAGGTGCTTCCGGCCATTTTTAGTAAGAAAGCTGCCCACTATTAAGCACGAGGCCCCAGCAGAGCTCGATCATTTGGATGGGGGGGGTCTCCAGGTAAACAGGGACAGACGAGACTCTGCAGGTGGACACTGGCTGGTTTTAATGGCTCAAACATTCACAGACGTCAGTCATGGAAAACACACAGTGGTCCGTTCAAACGTCCTGCTCACTGTTCACAGTTCAACTAAAACTGGGCTGCTCTCCGATTGGCCAGAAGTCCTGCTGATCAGCCAATCAGAAGCCTCCACCCAGTTCAGAACAACAAAGCATAAGAGGAAGAAGACGGAGATTTAAAAAATTAGAAAGAAGAAACTAAAGAAAAAGGAGAACAAACACAAAGCTGGAATTAAAGAAGAAGAGTCTAAAAGCGCGGAGGATTCCCAGAACGTGTGGCCGAGGTCACATGATGCCGTTGGTGAGATACTGGAAGCCGTCGTACAATTTGGTGGTGAGGGACCTCATGGATCCGTCCACCAGCTGGTCGATCAGTAGTTGCAGCTGCTCCTCAGTGAGGGACATATGGAAACGCTCCTTCAGGCCTCGCATGGTGCTGGAGCCGTGGAAGCAAGGCAGCTGGGAGCCTGAAGGGAAAGCCACAGAGAAAGCTGAGGTGGGCGGCGGTACGGGAACAGGGGCGCAGTGGGACGGCCTGTTTGCTCACCTTGCTGCATGATCTCCACAATCTGCAGCACTCGGTCCATGTGCTTCCTGGCTGCAATCAGCCCCTGCAGCATCAGCATCTTGTAGTAGTTAAACATGTCTCCATCTGGACCGCCCATCACCTGCAAGACAAGACGGAGGGTTTAATTCAATTCACTTCCAATTCACAACGCATCATTCAAAGTTTTCTATCTAAGGAAAACCAGCTGATTGCATCGACTCATTGACTCTTCAGCAATCCCTCACACTCAGCATGCTTGTAGCGACAGTGGAGAGGAAAAACTCCCTTTGAACAGGAAGAAACCTCCAGCAGAACCAGGCTCAGTGTGAGCGGCCATCTGCTGAGGCCCACTGGGGTTCAAGGAGACAGAAGCAGGATCTAACGAAACCTTTAGTACCAACCAAACACTAAACCTCAAGTTCTCGTACCCTGCCTTTGGGATATCTAGGATGCCATGCTTGTTCTCTACTTCCATAACCAGCATCTCTTCATCCATGCCAGCAATAAGATGTTTCTTTTGAAGCTGTGAGATGTGCTCTTTAAAGTTAGTGCTTCTGGTTTTGATTGGACTTTTAAGCCTTTCTTGTCATAAAATAAACATTTTTAATTGAGATGGAAAATCTGCTTCCTGGTATTTTAAAGTACCAATAATTTGCATCCAATCGAACAACTTTCTTTTTGGGGAATATATAAAATTTAAGCTTTAATTGGTATTAAATTTTGACAAACTGGACCTTCTGGACGTTTTTTTCCCCATTTGCTGCGATTGGAATTGCGGATCTTGACCAGGCTGATGTTCTGTCAGATGAGCATACCCCATCAGACCAGCATACCCATAGTCAATACGCATGCGCACGACATCAGATCTGTGTTTATCCCTTTAGTTTTGTACGGAAAAAAAAGACTTTAAACTTTAACGAGCGTGTACCCCTTTAATCAAGTACATAAAAAACAATTTGAGGTCAGATCATCATACGCTTAAAAAAAAACCCACCAAAAAGTAATTAAATATTTTTTTGTACATGACTAAAGGGATACACGCCCATTGAGTTGGTTTAAAGTTTATTTTTGATACAAAATGAAAGGGATAAACAGGTATTGACTGTACGTGAGAAGGCGTCCGTGGACGGTGACGTGCAGAGGAGCAGAGGTGGATGTAGAACTGTCAACCCCAGATTCCACATCCTCCGTCACCGCCCCGCTCACGTTTGTCGTGCGGAGTGCTTGTCTGTCATGTTAACCAATGAGAACGGATCCACATCCATCGCTACTCCTCTACACGTCACCTGGCTGCTCCACAGGAGGTACGTGAGCGGAGACGGAGGATGTGGAATCCGCGCTCTCTCTCTCCCTTCTGATCGAGCCACCGTCACAGAGAGCGCGCCCTGACGCGATGCGCACGTCTCCCGTCTTTGTAGGTCGCCGCTGACCTCTCCAGCCTGCCATGTGGTATTTTTGTTCGTTAGCCTTTGTTTTTTGCTGATTTTTTGTAACTTTGACCTGGTAGGACCGGTTGTCCTGTTTTCGTTCTTTTTTAATATATTTTTATTAGAGTTTTTCCGTTAGTTCGTTGCTAGCAGAGGCTTCGACGGCCCTGTAGAGGGTTGGCCCTCTGCTGTAACGTTTTGTTGCTTTGGATCGGCTCACCAGGTCCAACTTTCTGTTCATACTTTGGGGTTTTTTTTCTCTTAAGAGTTTTTTTTTTGGACACGGGGAACTGGGGAAAAATCTGACTCTCTGTTCTTTTTTCTCTTTGCAGAAAAAACAAAACAACTGATCTAAAAAGAAGTTCCAGAGATTAAGAATAAAATCATGTTTGTCTCGTGTCCTGAAATATGTTGTGTCCTGGGTGGTCATAACAGGGTGAGGATTTAAAGTCAGGAAGCCTTCCTGCTGCCTGCTTCCTCCTTCAGCTCAAACATTCAGCTTAAAATCTGCTTAATGAAATCATAAAACTATCTGTGTGGCATTAGTAGCTGCAGCATCAGACAGTGGATATATTTAAATGTATTTTAATCAGGTTTAAAGCAATAAAGCACTTTATCAGGGTTCCTCCAGCATAAGGCAAGTTAAATTCAAGACTTTTTAAGACTTTTTAATGCAACTTGAAATAAAAATTTAAGACCAAATTCACAAGAAACACAAGAAAAACCTGCTTGCAGCAACTTAACCCAAAGGTTTATTTTAACATAAACCACTGCACTAATGTTTCAAATGTTGAAAAGCTTCCCATACAGGAAGAAAGCTAAAAACACACAAATGACAGATATATTTTAACAATTATTTAACTGAATTCACAAACTTTGTTTTAGCAGGGAACAAAACAAATCAGTTTTAAAGCCCCAACATAACCAGTGCTAAGTCTTTTTTGCAGCTATTTTTCTTTGTATGGTTTTCTTAGTATGTTTGATTTGGTGATAAGTGGAGGCGTTGCAGAGACAAGGGTGGAACTAAACTGAGAAATACCGGCTGTTTCTCTGTAACTCCATTTTGACGCTTTGTGTTTCGTGCTTCGCATGTGCGACTCCACTGCCTTAATTCCCATCGTTCTGAGCTTGAATGACTTCTAGCATAAATCCACTGAGCCTCATGTATGTTCCCTGGTTTTAGCCATGGAGGAAACTCTTGGCTGGAGACAATTTTGGTTACATTTACACTTGCTCAAAAAGTTAATGGTGCATCTCCCAAATGTCCCGGCCGCAACAACGCTTTATTGGTTCCGCTATCGGGACGGAACCAAGAATGGCGAGCTGCTATTTTTATTTTTTTTATTAAAAGAAAAAAAAATGTTCAATTTTAATGTTTTATTTAGATTACAAAAATAAATCGTAATAAAAATAATCGTATTTATGATGTTTTAAAAATTAAGACCAACGAAAGACTGATTTAAGACATTTTAATACCAATTAAGGCCTTAATTTTACTTTGAAGAATTCAATGCCTTTTAAGACTTTTTAAGGACCTGCAGGAACCCCGTTTATGAATATGTAAATAAAATTCATAAAATTGTTAGAGTTAGTAGTTTGCATATTAATATACTGGTAGAAAATACTATTTTTAGTAAAGTTCACACAAAACTAGATGTTTCAAGGAATTAAATTACATCCAGAAGTTCAGACTAATTCATCCAGATAGAACTAATTTATCACATCTAATATTTTATGATTCTTAATCGATAGGACTTGGAATCGAAACAAGGAATCGGAATTAAGAGTCCTGCAACGGGTCGGGTACCAGCGGGTTCCCGACGGGTCACCCGCTAAAAAGTGTGTTGTTATGGACATCAGAAATGTTATATTAATCAGGCACTGGGGTCACCCTTGTTGCAGCTTAAAGCCCTGCCGGCAGTGTGGGCTTCCCTCCAAAAAGGCCACAGTCAGCGCATACACGTCTGCTGCAGTGTTAATGGCGCTGTTCTGCAGCGCAGCGTACTATAGCCTATTACTTGATGTGTTAACAGGTCGGGTTGCGGGTTAAATATCAACGGGTCGGGTTCGGATTTGAATTGAAGATATCCGCGGGTGACGGGTCGGGTTCGGTAGTCATCCTAATGGGTTCGGGCGGGTAAAACTCGACCCGTGCAGGACTCTAATCGGAATTGTTCGCATTCAAAAGAAACCAAACCATTCCTGTTAGACAAAGATGAGGGTTTAAATTCACTTGACAGGGAAGAGACGATGGAAACTCCTGCCTGAGAGACGTCACTGAGGGTTTACTTTGTTCAGAAGCAGCAGCGCTCTAATCTGGGAGATGTTCCTCAACCTTTTCTCCGTCTACTCGTCCACCTCCTGCAGACACAACCTTCAGGTCTGATCCGACTCACATCCACAAACTCCGCCGTCAGTTTGAAGGCGGACGTCTCGAAGCCGAGGTTCCTGGGAGAGCTGGACAGGATGAAGCCGAAGTCGATGTGGATGATGTGTCCTTCGGCGTCCAGCAGGATGTTCCCGTTGTGCCTGAGAGGACAGAGGACAAAATCTGCAGCTGGGTTTCCGAAGGCAGCGAGCGGTGTGAACGGCGAGCGGCCCTCACCTGTCTTTGACCTGCAGCAGGTAGCAGATGAGGCTGTAACCGGCGCAGCTTTGGACGAAGTTCCTCTGAGCTGTGAGGAACTCCTCCGTGGTCTGAGCGCCGTGTTCCTGCAGGAAGTAGTCGAGCAGAGACAGCTGGCTCTGCTTCTTCACCTGGTGGATGGACACGGCGTTCACCACGGGCTCGATCATCCCGCTGTCGTGGGACAGGACCAGGATCTTATAGGGCTTGATCCAGAGAGGAACGCGCTCCTGCTCCCAGATGGACTGCAGGGAGGAGGAGCGGGAAGACATGAGGACTCAGAAACAGAAGCTAAGAGAGGCGGCGCCAAAGACCCGACGTACCTTGAGCTGCTGCAGCACCTGGTAGGCGAGCAGCTCCTGCCTCAGGTCATCTCCGCACTTCACAATGACCGACAGAAGCCTCCAGTTTGGTAGGTGACCATAAGGAGAACCTTCCCTGATCCTCCTGAGGGATGAAAACAGAAGAAGAGTTAGGATAATTATCAAACATTTAGTCTGTGAAGTTTGGATTGCGATTACCTTTGATCCCTGATTAATTTATTCCATGTTTCTATGATGTTAAAAGAAACAGTACTTTCCTCGTCATTAGCAAAAAATAGGTTTGCTTAAAGGTGACATTGAGAACGTCATGTTTCAGGGGGAATTGCTGATAATTATCATTGAAGATGTGTGAGTTTATGGCTCCCTGGCTGCCTGCTGCGTGTCTGAACTGATCAGGACAGTTCCTCTGTCTGGATATGCAGTTATAACCTTCACTCTGTACGTGGCAAAGATTAGGAAATGGAATGAGAGCGGCGTCCTTCAGCTAAGAATGAAGTGTAATACTTTGATAAGGCTGGAGCCATGGATGTCTA
The DNA here is from genome assembly GCA_030533445.1 of Cyprinodon diabolis. NCBI lineage: Eukaryota > Metazoa > Chordata > Actinopteri > Cyprinodontiformes > Cyprinodontidae > Cyprinodon > Cyprinodon diabolis. The sequence goes on along the minus strand of CM060064.1, from coordinate 46,259,419 downwards.
ATCATCTGCTGTGTATGATTTTTAACTGTTAATCAGAGCCACTTCCTGAGATGTGGGCCCGGAGGGGAACATCTGCCTTCTGTAACTTCTAAGAAATTTCTCTGATCTGCGTAAGATTACAATTTCTATCAGAATCTGTCCTCACATCTCCTGGTTATTTAATACATTTAAATTATGATGTTTTTATTTGTCCTGAGTGATCTCTTTCCAGGAAAAAGAACTGGAGATAGAGAGTGAAGGTGCAGACATTGAGCCTATCTTTAACAGCAGTGTGGAGGAAAAATTTTTTTTTGAGGTATGACTGTTCTAATGCTGCGTTCACATCGGACGCAGCAGGCGCAGCAGAAGCAGCGAGTTTACATGCAAAGTCAATGGTTGACGCGCGTCAAGGCGCAGCAAAATGTCCCGCAGCGCGTTTTGAGCAGCAGGCGCAGCGCATCGGGAGCGTTTAAGCATCTGACGCGCGTGACGCGCTGCTGCTCGAGATGGAAAAATTTAACTTTTGCTGCTTGACGCGCCGCATCAACCAATCAGAGAAGCTGATCTGGGAGCTGGCAGGGAGAGAGACACATAGCTGATGACACAGAGCGCTGTGATCACTCCTCTGAAACAGTTTGACGCATAAATTAACTTAAAATGCAGAAATCTGCCGGCAGAATATGTTCGCTTTTATTATCCTGCTGCCTGCAGTTTGGATTATTTAGATGAAAAACACCTACCAGCCGCCGCGGTGAACCGCGAGGAGGCGACCCGGCCAGAGGCTGCTGATGAAGGGATTCCTACTGACAGCGCACTGCTGGTATGTGGGGGTCTGAGCGGCTCCGACAGAAATAATATTGGAAGGTGGGATGGTAATCTGGATGAACTGACTGCACTGATTAAGTTTTCAGGTGGACTTTCTCACCTCAAAACATATTAAAACTACTTTATTCCCACTGATCACAGCAAATATAGCTGCAAGGCAGAGAAAGGATAGTGAAGCTCCGCTGAACGCGCGTCAGACACACTTTTGCACCGCGCAGCCAGAGCAGCAAAGCTGCTTCAGCCGCGCGTCAGAACTAACTGGAACAAGCAGCAAAAATGAAGCAGCAGACGCGATTTTGCTGCTCTTGCTGCGTCCGGTGTGAACTCAGCAGGAGCCTCACAGGCTCCAAACGAAGGCCATGTGACACAAGAATGAGTCACAAAGCTTCCTTCATGGCATGAAGGAGAGGACTGTTGTTTTGAAAAGATCCATCTGGGACCGGCCTTGATGAACTCAAGTTGTTTTTCCTTCAAATGTTCGTGGTGAGAAAGTTCTTTATGTAGGGGTGGGATAGTTCCCAGGGAGAGTGTGTTTATTGGGAGCTGTTGTATAAATGTTTGTACTGAGCTTTGCCCAGTCAGAGCCACATCTCTCCGTCTGAGGACGTTAAATAAATTTGAAAATTTTCTCAGTTTCTCCTGAACTTCACAAGAGCTCCGTCTGTCTGTTACCTACCGGACCTTCTCCTCCCAAGGCTCCTTCAGGGCCACAGCTGACGGGTCCTCCGGGTCCCGTTTGAAGGTGGTGGGGGCCTGGGCCAGCTGCTCGGACAGACGGCGCCTGGAATGAAGACACAGGAGGAAGTCGGACCAAACGGCTGCTTCCGATCTGAACCTCGGTTCTGGTTTCCGTGGTACCTGATGTCTCCAGCGGCGATGAAGACGGGCTCCTTGCTGTCCAGGCTGGTGATGCTGTCCACTGAGAACTGGCTGATGTTGTCGCAGCTGTTGGCGTGGCCCTCTGGGAGCTGGGGGGGGGGGGGGGGGGGGGGGGGGGAAACTTGTCTGTTAAACCAGAGCTGGACGCATGGCGTCCTCAGGGCTGTGTCCTCGGCCCACGCGCTTTTACTTCAGTAAAAAAAAAAAATTCTTTTTTGGGTCCAGAACTGAAATATTCTGGTTCTGACAGGATCAAAAGTTTACGTTTACTGTTCGTCCTGCAACAGTCGCTGCTTTGTGATATAAACGTGACATCACTTCCTGTGAGGGCGGGGTCTTACCTCCACCTGGAGCTCTCCGATGTCGTCCACAGACCAGGCTTCGTCGTCGTTGTCGTAGTTCGGGACGACAGAGAGGCTTCCGGCTCGCTGCTCCACCATCATGCCGCAGTCCGGCAGGTTCTCCACTGAACGCGTGCTCCTGATCCGGTTCTCTGGGATCCGCATCGGGACGTTGGACGTCTCGAAGTTCTCACATTCCAGAACCTCCACGTAGATCAGGTACGGAGCCTGAGCAGAGAGCAGGGACGCATTAGACTCACCAGGCACACCGGCAGCGAGCGGAGGACGGGTCGTCTCACCTTGTCTTTGGAGTTGAGCACGACGGCCTGCGTGTGCGGCACACGGACCACGTGGTGGTCGAAGGCGGCGGTGGGCAGCCAGACCCGAGCCGGGAGCTTGTGGTTGAGCAGCGACAGCTCGGAGATCAGCCGCTGGGTCTTCTGCTCTTTGGTGGGCAGCGTGGCCAGCCGCTTCCCGATCCCCATCAGGGATTTCATGAACTCCCTCTGAGGAGCCAGGCGCACCGGCTGCAGGAAGCAAAGGAGATCAGGTGACACAGGGGGGCGGAGCCTGGGCCGGGAGGGGTCAGGACAGACGGAACAGAGCGACCACTGTCTGTGGGTCAGGTTTAAATGTTAGAGCTGATGTCCTGACAGCCGATCAGCTGAACTATCTGGATCAGAACCAGTGAGGACAACCTGACACACAGACCCAGAACCGATCAGCAGGAGCAGACATAAAGACAGGTCCAATTCTGATTGGTTAACCCAAAACCTTCAACAGACGATAGAAAGACAATCACACCGTCCGAGTCCACAGAGGAGCAGCTAAACTTCTATGGACCGGACCAGAACCAGCAGCCCAGCCTCCACGACAGAACTCATTTCCCACAATTCCCTTTTGAGTTTGGAAGACGTACGGGCTGAACTTACGGGACCAGAATCCAACTCCAGACTGTCGGAGCTGGAAGCGCTGTCCTGAGGGTCAGAGGAAGAAGCTGCTGATTGGTTCCTGTCAGGTCAGACGTTTAAACACGCAGAAAGTTCCAGCAATGTTCCGGGTTCTAAAGTTACCTACTTCAATAATTAGTCCCTCTTGGCTTATTTCTCTGTTTTATCGTTTATTTCGCTCCATTTTTCAATAAAAGCATCGCTTTGTTTATTTACCAACAGGAAACCAACCTGACCAGAGGTCTGATGTTGATCAAGAACGCGACAAATAAACCGATAAAAGTCGCAGACTGTACCATTCCTACGGGAAACACAACGTAATGACGACCAGAGCGGCTTCAGATTAAACGTTTAAATCTGTTAGAAAAGCCTTTTGTAATTGGATGTTTTAAAATAAATTAAGTATTAAATATTAGGGATGCACGATATAATCGGCCCTCTATCGGTATCGGCCGTAAAACTGAATATCGGACATCGGCCACCCCACCGATATTTAACCCGATATTTGATCAGCTTCTGAGTTTCTAAAGTCTAAAAAAAAAATAAAAAATACTAATTCTTCTTCTTCCTCAAAAACTTCTTTTTTTCAGACTTAAAAACTTCTAAAGACGAGGGAAAAAATATTGATACATTAAAATATCCAAATATCTTCATATGCTGATATATTGCCATTTAAAAACACCATATCAAGTGTATGTATATTATTTTTCAAAGTGTCAGAAATGGATAATAAAACTGCTATTTTCAATGACTACTTATTTTTGTCCAGCTTTAACATCGGTATCGATATCGGTTATCGGCTACATGAGTTTTAAAATATCGGCATATCGGATATCGGCCATAATCCCAATATCGTGCATCCATAATAAATATTACAAATTGATTCAAAATTATCCTCAAAGCTTATTGTTAAATTCAGATAGAAAAGCCACCATTTATTAATCTGATAATAAATACCGTTTCTTATCACACATATAAAAAGGGTCAGATTTTTTACATTTCTACTTATTTTTTAGATCTTTTCACTTTCTCCTCTAAGTTTAGTACATTAGCGACCAAACAGCTTATTTACAGTTAAGTTTCCTCCTATTAACAGTTTCTAAACATTTTAGCTACAGCTTATAAACCAAGAGTCACACTAAACTAAATGAAAAAGGGAAACACAGAAGCAGCAGTTAATGAATGGAGAGGAGAGACGATGCTTAAAGATAGATTTAAATGTTCGGTATAAAGAAAACAGAAATGGTAACTAGGGATGCACGATATTGGGATTTTGGCCGATATCCGATATGCCGATATTTTAAAACTCATGTAGCCGATAACCGATATCGATACCGATGTTAAAGCTGGACAAAAATAAGTAGTCATTGAAAATAGCAGTTTTGTTATCCATTTCTGACACTTTGAAAAATAAAATACTCAAATATATTTTCATATGCTGATATCAAATAGATTTTTAAAAACGCGGTATCGATGTATTTTACTTTCAAAATCTCGTGAAATTTCATCGTTCTGTTACAAACTCTCGTGATATTTTGCAAATTCTTGTGAGATTTTGTTAGTAAAATAGATCGATACCGCGTCAATATATCAACATATAAAAATATGGCAACATTTGGTGAATTTTCGGGGGATTTCGTAGCATAACGATGACATATAGCAATATTTCATTAGTAAAAGAGATTGATATGGTGTTTTTAAATGGCAATATATCAGCATATGAAGATATTGGGATATTTTAATGTATCAATATTTTTTCCCTCGTCTTTAGAAGTTTTTAAGTCTGTAAAAAAGAAGTTTTTGAGGAAGAAGAAGAATTAGTATTTTTTTTTTTTTTAGACTTTAGAAACTCAGAAGCTGATCAAATATCGGGTTAAATATCGGTGGGGTGGCCGATGTCCGATATTCAGTTTTAAGGCCGATACCGATAGGGGGCCGATTATATCGTGCATCCCTAATGGAAACATTATTTACTTTTAAAGTGAGTGATAATGAAAGGTATTTATAATCAGATTTATAAGTATAGTCAGGAAGGAATCATTATTTATACCTAAAACTAATATGTTTGCAGTGATTTCATGGATTTAGTGTTAATCAATAAACAAAATAAAAATAATCCGCTCATATTCAGAATTCAAACTTCTGAAAGTCTTTAAATCTGAAATGATTCCATCCTGTTCAATAAATGATCAGTGTTTTTAATTCAGAGTAATTTTCATGTGAATGTGCTTTACTGGAGGCATCCATGTTTGTCAAAGAACACTACTGCCACCTACTGGTTTGTGACGGCAAGGTGCGGTATCGGCTGTTGATCAAGTCCCAGTGCTGTATCTGGTGTTTGTCACAACGCGCTATTATCCAAGTCATCTTGAAAACATTCTTCTTCCAAATGTCGGCTACATATTACGGGTTTTTTCTCTGGCCAGAAGTTCGATGGCAAATCCTCCCTCTTCAAGTTGGCGATCCAACGACCAACCCGTCCGTGGAGGATCAGGAATCAGAAAGGTGGAATAACTCTTTTTTTCACTTTTACCCGATGTATTCCAGCATCCAGCTGCCATGCACGTGGGCATTGTCAGTTTCACTATAGCTCTGGTGAATTTCAATGGTGAAGTCCTCTGGAAATCTTCAATAATTGTTGTTGATTGCAGATGTGTCTAGTAGTTCCCATTGATTTAGCTTGTAAAGCGGGGAGAATGGCGCTAGGCTTACCGCACCGTGACGTCACTGCTGGAAGATGGCAGGAGGGAGGGGCTACTATATTTGGGCAAAAATGGCCGCTCCCAGACTCAGTGATCACCCCGAAAATTGCTTTTATTTTTTTACAGGTTAACGCTAAATTCATTAAATCACGGCAAACGCTTTAGTTTCAGGTATAAATAATGATCCATTGATTATTCCTCACTGACCGGACTTTTCCTTTAAACAACGCTTTGATGCGTGCAACATTTTTTCATGAATGATGACTCAGCAGTTTTCTCCTTCATTCTAACGGAAAACTTTCTGTTTTTAAACCCAACCGAACGAAGAAGTTAAGTTTCCTGTCAGCAAGAATCACTTCCTGTCTGATGCTCATCATTAAAACTGTCAGCAGTATGAAAATTAGTTGCACTATTGATGGATTACAGCCTGCAAGACGCCGTGCAGGGATAAAATCTACAGATAGATCTTAATTCTCTGTCGGACGTCTACAGCCTCCCTGATTAACAGCAGCTTAAACTAAAACCAGGTGAGCGGCAGACGGGATCCAGGTGAACTTAGACGGCCTTTCTTTGACTCTAAGCTGATTGGATGACGTCGCCTCAGACAGTGACATCACCTCTCACCTCGTCCTGGCTGCTCTCCACCTTCGGGTTGCTAGCCGTCCTCTTCAGGTTGCTGCTCAGACTGATGCTGACTGTGGCGTCAGATTTGGAGCGCTGATGGGTCCGTTTGGACGGAGACAGGGCGTGTTCCGTCGTAAGGCCCCCGGGGGACGCCGCGGGGCAGAACGGGGTCAGAGTCAGCTCCCGTCTGGCTCGGGGCCCGGAGGGTTTGAGTTCATCTGACAGGATGAGCTTCCTGAGTTTGGTTCCTCTGGAGTGGCGCTGTGTGGAGATGTGCATGTCAGAGGAGTACGCTCCCAGCAGCCAGGCGCACTGCAGGCTGAAAGAGATGCTCTGCCTGCAGCGGTGCACCTGCAGAACCAAACGCAGGGTGAAATAACCCCCACACACAAACACAGAGACAAACTTGTCTTGATGCTAATAAATCGACATCTTTCTCTCCACTAGATGGCGACCTTCAGCTGTTCTGAATGTTTCACTGCTACTTTACAATAATCTTACATTGGTTTTCACTATGGTAACCGACATAAACAGAGAACAGGAGGCCACACCCACCAAGTAAGGCTTGATGGCGTCGCCGACGTCCTCGTCCATGTGGATGTACATGTTGAGGAGCTGCGGTAGGTAGAAGTCCACCTCCTCGTGCGGGAAGCTGAAGAGCCGGTTGCCGATGTACGCCTGCACGCCGGGCTCCTTGGAGCTGTGCAGGTAGGAGATCGCCATGGAAACGTCAAACAGCTTAGACTCGAACAGGCGCAGCAGCCACGACTGTTTCGAGGGGTTGTGTCTCTGCCGACGCCGCGCGCTCTTCACCGAGCCGGGCGCCGGGCCCGTTGGGTCGTCTTCCTCCTCGCGGATCTGTGGCGTCTTGATGACGGGCGTGGGAGGAGCATGGGAGGCCTTGTCCGTCGCCGGCCCGTTTTGTCGCTGGTCGGGCTCGGCGTCCACCTGCCCCAGCTTCACCTTCTGGAGGACCTCCCGGCACGCTCGCTGGGCCACCTCAGGGTCTATCACCAGGCTCAGCTCGCTGACGCCCTCGCTGATGACGCACAGAGGGGGCGTGGCTGTCTGGGGGGGTCCGCATGAAGAGGAAGGGGTGGAGGGAAGGGACTGGGAAGGGGACGAGCTGATGGAGAGGGAAGGGCTGTTCTGGCCAGAAGGGGCAGGAGAAAGATCTTCCTGTGTGTCCTCCATAATGGCTGCTGAGAGGCTCCGCCCACCGCCACTGAAACACAGAAACACAGCCCAGAGGTCATAAAGGTCACCAGGAAGGCCTGCGGGAGCAGGATTACACGATAGAGATCAAACGATGCAGGTTATTTTCAGGCCAATGGTGACATCATCATTACACGAGTCTTAATATGAGCAAAAACAAAAAACATTAACAAATCAAGCAAAACATCACATGATATCAAAACATATCTGCTAATCGCTCTAAAGCCGCGCATACACGGTACGATCTTTGATTATGATCTGAATTAAAGATAATTTCAAATTGACTCTTAGTTTATTTAATCTTTTTACTGTACTTATTATTTTAAAAATACGATTTAGTCCACAAGCATCCTCATTCACATTGTCCCCTAAATTTTCACATTATATGTTTACATTATTTTTTGGCTGCGTCTAAAAATATCAAAGATATTTTCTATTTAAATATAGACATGAAATAATAAAATATAACCTACATAACTTAAATCACATCATTGTACTACTAGGTCAATAAATCAATTCAGTTCAGCCTGTCACATAAGCTGCCTGTAGTGTCTGTAAAGGACCAGCAGGTGTCAGTATTCAGTGGGACAGGATCAACACAGCATCAATACAGTTTGGCAACATGTGAAACGCTTCCAGTCCTCATTAACCATCACTGTACTTTATACTGAAACAAAAATCAATAACTGAAATAATCCTCAACTGATTTAGAAGCTGATTCAACTCTGCAGACGGGGCTGCTCAGTGGAGCAGCAGGTAGCACTGTTGCCTAGCAGCAAGAAGGTTCCGGGTTTGATTCACAATCTTTCTGTGTGGGTTCTCTCCGGGTACTCCGGCTTCCTCCAACAGTCCAAAAACATGACCGTTAGGTTAATTGGCTTCTCTAAATCCTCCTTAGTGTGTGTTTGAATGTTTGTCCTGTTTGTGTCTGTTTTGCCCTGCGATGGACTGGCAACCTGTCCATCATGGATCCCACCTCTCACCCGCAGACAGCCGGAGATAGTGACAGATAATGGATGGATGGAATCGTTACCTAAAGTAAAATATACAGTCTCTAAAACAGGCCGTTCACTAAGAGAATTAAAGAAAGACCTTGAACCCCAGTGGGCCTCAGCAGATGGCCGCTCACACTGAGCCTGGTTCTGCTGGAGGTTTCTTCCTGTTCAAAGGGAGTTTTTCCTCTCCCCTGTCGCTACAAGCATGCTTAGTGTGAGGGATTGCTGAAGAGTCAATGAGTCGATGCAATCAGCTGGTTTTCCTTAGATAGAAAACTTTGAACCAATCTGACTGGATGATCTGGTGAACTGAAAAGTGACCTGAGATGACATGATGTGAATTGGAGCTATAGAAATAGACTGAATAGAATTTAATTGCAATTCCAGCAGCAATTAGAAAAAAAACCCTCAAATATAATTTTTTTTTTTTTTACAAAAAATAACCCTTTTTGTTATTAAAGGCATAATAGCTTTGAATTATTTCTTATATATATTATTAGGCTTTTCCAGTTGCACTTCATTAAAATTAATGCATATTTTTATTTTCTATATTACAAATATTTGTTTATTAAGAAATGTTAATTTACAATCAAGTAAAAACTATTTTAGACATTAATCGATAAATAATCAACAGGTTGCTGCGGTCTGAGGTGTCCTTTGTCCGAAGAGTCAGGAAAGTTGTGTCTTCCTTCAATAATCTGCAGCTCAGGTTAAGGTTTCCCATTTCTTTAACTTGTTTTAAACAAAAAATAGATGTTTTATGAAACATCCTGCACCTCAGTTTAAATCATTATCATTAGCACATATATTCCTATTTAAAGCCAGATATTTACACCACCCAGACTGTTAGAAGTAAATGCATTTGGCTTTTAAATTAACCAGGTAAATAATTAATGAAGTAGCAGCAGCTGAAGAGTCACAGCTCTTCTCTCTGACACAGTTACAACAAATCGGCTCCAAAGCGCCGGTTGCCAGTTATTATTATACATTATTAAACATATCAACACGAAATAACGACGTCATGACCTATTTACAACCTTATTTCATTTCAAATTAGTTTTAAATAAAGTAAAAACTTGTTCATGTAAGTAGAGTACGATTTAGTTATTGATGAGCTGAGCTCTGAACTGAATTTTCTTAAAGAAAAGAACCGAACCTGATCGGTTCTGGATGTTGGACTGGAATGCTAGCTGTTAGCTCACCGTTAGCTTCGGGTTTAATGACTGATGTTGGCTGAGAAAAGAGAAAAAACTTTGAGTTCTTCTGCACATTATTCTGAATTCTAAACTAATCCAGGTCTGAATATGGGTCAGAATTAATCGTTTCGGTTTGTTTTTGTTTGGGGCTCACAGACTTATAAATCCGCTATGAAACAGGAGCAGAGGAACCGGACCGAACCGAACCCAGTGACCCACAGAGACCAACAGGACTGCTCGACGTAACGGAGAGCTGCGGCTTCAGGAGGCTGCACTCGGATAGCCCTGCTAATGGGCAACCGTTTAAAATTAACAGACTGTTAGCAGCAGCTAACAGCTAGCGTTCTAACTCTGCTAGCTCAGAGCTAACAGCTACTCTCAGCCTAAACCAACTGTTGCTAACTCTGTCAGCTTTGTTCCGGCGCGCGCCCCAGCGAGTTACACGGATGAACTGGCGTGTCGCGTGTGGACAGGTGAGTTGCTGTTACCTGTTGACAACTCAGTTGCGCAAAAATAACGTCTCATGTGTAGTTTGTTGTCTCCATTTATTCCGTTTCGTTGTCATCTCTGCTTGCACCAGCAGGGGGCGCAGGTGATCTGTTCTTCTTGTGCTTCTTCTTCTTCTGTGGGCAGGAGTTCATTTATCGCGCAGCACTGCCATCTAGGGGGAAATTTGCGCTACAGCATTTTTTTGTTTGTAAAAGAAAAACTAATCCACAAATTTTCACAGTCGTTACGGAGGAGGATTGGGGCTACTAATAAAAAAGTAACTGATTTTAAAATATTATTTCAGTTTAATATGGGTAAAAAGTAAACTAGCTCTCTTGTTCTCAGGGCTGAGACTGAACAGTACTGGAGAAACATATGGGAGAAGAAGGCATCCCACAACACCAATGCTCAGGGGCTAGAAGATCTTAGAACAGATCACAGCAATCTCCCAGAACAAGAACCAGTAACCATTACAACGGCAGATGTCCAAGAAAGAGCGGCAGGTATGAAGAGCTGGACAGCACCAGGCCCTGACATGATCCACACCTACTGGCTGAAAAAACTAACCGCACTTCATGCACGCCTCGCAGCACAAATGAACCAACTGCTGATGTCTGGGACCCACCCAGAATGGTTAACCCAAGGACGGACAATCCTGATCATGAAGGATCCCCAGAAGGGAACAACCCCATCCAACTACCGGCCAATAACTTGCCTATGTACAACATGGAAGCTCCTGTCAGGCATCATAGCGGCTAAGATGAATAGGCACATGGCTCAATACATGCACCCTTCCTAGAAGGGAATAGGCAGTAACACCAGAGGAGCCAAGCACCAGCTACTAGTGGATAGAGCAGTCACTCGAGACTGTAAGACCAGGCAGACAAATCTGTGCACTGCCTTGATTGACTATAAGAAAGCCTATGACTCAATGGCACATACATGGATACTGGAATGCTTGGAAATGTACAAGATCAACAGGACTCTAATAGCCTTCATCAAGAACTCAATGAAGCTGTGGAAAACAAGTCTGGAAGCCAATGCAAAGCCAATAGCACAAGTCACCATCAAGTGCGGCATATACCAGGGTGATGCACTATCCCCGCTGTTGTTCTGCATAGGCCTGAACCCCCTCAGCCAGATCATCACAAAGACTGGCTACGGATACCAATTCCGAAGCGGAACAATCATCAGTCACCTCCTCTACATGGATGACATCAAGCTGTATGCCAGGAGTGAGCGAGACATCGACTCACTGATCCACACTACCAGGATCTACAGCAACGACATTGGGATGTCATTCGGACTGGACAAGTGCGGTTGCATGGTCTCAAAGAGAGGGAAGATGATCAGAACCGAGGGGGTTGAACTACCAGAAGGCCACATTACAGATGTGCAGGACAGCTACAAATACCTTGGGGTGCCACAGGCTAACGGAAACCACGAGGAGATGGCAAGAAAGACTGCCACAGCTAAATACCTACAAAGAGTAAGGCAGGTCCTGAAAAGTCAGCTGAATGGGAAAAACAAGATCCAAGCCATCAACACATATGCCCTACCAGTCATCAGATACCCCGCTGGTATAATAAACTGGCCAAAGGAGGAGATAGAGGCCACTGACATCAAGACAAGAAAGCTCCTCACAATGCATGGAGGGTTCCACCCCAAATCCAGCACCCTGAGACTGTATGCCAAGCGTAGCAAGGGAGGCCGAGGGCTAGTGAGTGTCAAGACCACTGTCCAGGATGAAACAACTAAGACCCAGGAGTACATCAGAAAGATAGCCCCCAAAGACAAATGGCTTGGTGAATACCTCAGGCAGGAGAAAACCGAAAGCGAGGACAAGAAAGAGGAAGGAGAACCATCATGGAGGGACAAGCCACTGCACGGCATATACCACAGACAAATAGAAGAAGTGGCTGATATCAAAAAATCCTACCAGTTGGAAAAGGCTGGACTGAAGGACAGCACAGAGGCACTAATCATGGCAGCACAAGAACAGGCACTCAGTACAAGATCAATAGAGGCCAGGGTCTATCACACCAGGCAGGACCCCCGATGCAGACTGTGCAAAGATGCCTCTTAAACAATACAGCACATAACAGCAGGGTGTAAAATGCAGGCAGGAAGTGCATACATGGAACGCCACAACCAGGTAGCTGTCATAGTGTACAGGAACATCTGCCATGAGTATGGGCTGGAAGTCCCAAGGTCAAAATGGAAGACACCTCCTAAGGTAGTTGAGAATGACCGAGCTAAGATCCTATGGGACTTCAAGATCCAGACTGACAAACAGGTGATGGCTAACCAACCAGACATCGTGTTGATCGACAAACAGCAGAAGAAGGCAGTAGTGATAGATGTGGCAATCCCAAGCGACAGCAACATCAAGAAGAAAGAACACGAGAAGCTTGAGAAATACCAAGGGCTGAAAGAGGAGCTAGAAAAGATGTGGAAAGTAAGAGCAGCAGTGGTGCCAGTGGTATTGGGAGCACTGGGGGCTGTGACCCCCAAACTGGGAGAGTGGCTACAGCAGATTCCAGGTAAAACATCAGAGGTCTCTGTCCAGAAGAGCGCAGTCCTAGGAACAGCTAAGATACTGCGCAGAACCCTCAAACTCCCAGGCCTCTGGTAGAGGACCCGAGCTTGAGGATGACACATACCACCCCACGAGGGGTGAGAAAACAGTTTTTTATATATATATATATATATATATATATATATATATATATATATATATATATATATATATATATATATATATATATATATATATATATATATACTGAATACATATATAGATAGATAGATATATACGACGAGGAAGAAGTGCATTTATCTGGATTACATATTCTGGCAAGCCAATAAATATCAAACGTCCTGCCATACCAGGTGCCGACGCCGACCTGCAGGGGGAGCCAGTGAGGCGGAAGGATGTAAAGTTGCCTGTAGCAGCTGCTGGTTTCCTGAAGTCTGAGCGGATCCTCTGCAGAGAGTCGGTGGGCTTTAAGTGCCTTATTGTTCCGATGATGAACCCAGTTTATTGAAAAACGGAACCAGCTCCGAACAGAGAAGTTCTGTGTGAGTATCAGCCTGCTTCTGGTTCTGGGTCTGGGTCTGGGTCTGGTGGGTGAAACTTTTCTGCATGCTCTGATCCGGATTTAATCTGCTGAGTTCTGCCTGGAAGGTTCTGAGATCCAGAACCTTTTAGCTGCTTTCGGTTCGGTTCTGGGATTTCTGATGTTTCTGGAGGATTCAGAAGGTTCTGATGTATCAGCTGAAACTGAGATCCTGTTTATCTCTTAAGCTGCAAAAAGCAGAGAGATAAGAAGCTGTTAGACCTTCACTGATCCTGGTTCTGATCGTGAACTGGACCTGCTCACAGAACTGATCCAGTTTGGAGACACTGAGACACACTTCATATTGTCAGCGTTCTGATGGCATTTTAGTGAAAGGATTTTTATCAAAAACATAAGTTGTTTTTTTTTTGAACAAAGACTTTATTTTATCAGATTAATATCAATGATTCATACAATAAGCCAGGAACAGCAATTTCAATAGAACCATACAAAAAAATGGGTAACAACAACCAAACAGGTCGGCCATTTTTATTTTATTTTATTTTTTTTACTTGGAGGATGAGACAAAGGAAAGATCTTTCTCCAGTGACTTTTATTTTTATCATAACAGAGATATATGTTAAGTATGCCTATAAAATCTGTACTTGTGTGTTTACATTTATCTTACTACCGTAATAACTGGAAATATGTCTTCAAAGGGTTCCATCTTTTCTCAAATAGACCAGTTTAATTTTGCTGTTATTTTCTCCATCCTATTCACTAGTTTCTCTTTCCATTGATCTACAGTAGGGGGTGAAGGTTTATACCAACATATTGTTATCATTTTTTTGGCTACGAGAACAAGGATACCAAATAATTATTGCTCTTCTTTACTTAAATTATTTGGTGGAATTCCCACAACGAAGATCCGGGGATTCCAATCAATATCAGCATGCAAGATATTTGAAATTTCCTCTCTTATTCCTTCCCAGAATTTCTTAATCTTTGGGCAATCCCAAAAGACATGAGTCTGATCTCCAACTATTCCGCACAAGTTTGATTTAGTTTGATCAAATTTGGAAATAATGTACGGAGTTTTGAAATATCTAACGATTATTTTCCAGTAAAATTCTTTCCATGTTGGACTGTTAGTATCAAAAACATAATTAATGTGCACAAATAATAAGGAATAGTTGTATTAACCATACATGTAAACAGAGTTTTATGGGCAACTGCCTGCTATTGCCTATTGGTAACCCCCCCGCGGGATCCTTTTGGACCCCATCCATGGATAAATAAAGGCAGCAGTGGGAACAGTTTATTAACCTTTTCCAGTAATTGGAATCCAGAATATAAAAATAAAATGGATATTTTGATGGTAAAAATAAATGTCAATGTAAAAACAAGAAACGCCAACTTTCCTGAATATATTAAGAAACATAACAAAAAAGCTTCTATAAGAAATTCATGAAAAACACTCTGAGAGTGAAAGAAACACATTTTATTTGGTCTAACGTAACTTTAGAGGCATTAATGCTGATACTGGCACTGACATTATTTAGTTTATAAACCTAAATATAATATCTATAACTGTTTTTTTGAACAATGTTTTTCTTAATTTCCAATAAGAACATACAAACACATGTTGACAAGCGTTACACTGTTTGCATAATGAAAAGCCGGTCAACCTCATTGCACACTAGTATATAAAACAAAACAAAAAATAAAGAATAAAAATAAATAAATAAAAAATTGATTTAAATTAATTCAAATTAAGATTTCAAAAAGTACACACATAAACCAATAAAAAACTTAAATATAACTGTTAACTAGACTTATTAACTTTTTAACTTTTCATTCAGCTTTTTATCTTTTCTTCTCGACTTAAAATATTTTTCCAACTTAATTTCCAGTAGATAATCTATCATTCAAGGGCTCATCTAATTGGCTAAATGTCAAAATCAGATGTACAGCCATGTTGCAGGATCTTTGCTGAATGGATGGATATAGATCTAGTGCTTCTAGAGCTCACTGAGGGACGGGTGGGGATCCATCTTAAAGTGTAGCAAGTGATGAAAAAACCGTAACGTGCCCTAAAAAAGGGTTAAAGCCGGAGTTTTTAGATTTTTGTGCAGTCGTCTGTGGAAGAAGGAACCTCCACCCAGCGTTCCCAGTTTGGAGCCCCTTTCAGAGGCCGAGCTTCAGTCGGCGGCTGCAGGTTCTGCTGGTTCTTCCTGCAGAATGTTTGTCAGTTGGTGTGAATGCAGCAGAGAACAGGTCTTTCCGGTTCCACAGACGGGATGGGAAAACGGGAAGAACTGTTTGAGTTTGTGGGCGTGTTCAGCAGGATGTACTGGAACGCTGAGGTCATCGGATCCGTTTGCTCACCTGGCCCGCCTCCACCTGCAGCCAACAGCAGCTCCAGACACCTGATTCTGTTGGGTGGCCATCACAAAAGGAAAAAAGTCCAACTTTCCAAACCGACAGAACAGCATCAGGAGCGGCGCCCGTTCTCTGATTTTGATGACGATTAGCAGGCGTCAGCAGGGGGGGATTTAGGAAATTTTGGGCCCTAGGCAAAGACAGGCAGGGGGCCCTTTGAATGGAGAAGACAACACACAAAACAGACCCATTATAGAGATAGAGAAATGTTAATAGAATAGACATCCATTATCTGTTCTAGGTTGTGTCCCTCTCTTCTTGTCCCTTTTCTTCTTGTTTTCCTCTCTATGTTTTGTACTCAGCTGACTTTTCATGCTGTCTCTAAAGGAATGAAAGATTTTTTCCAAGCACTAAGCTCACTTAGCTGATTGCTCCTTCCTGTGTTTCCAAAAAGGCCAAAGTAAATAACCCAGTCCTTCTTTTCACTGTAGACAAGCCATGATCTGCTTATCTGTTCTCCATTTTTCATTTGGATGAAATAATAGCTGCATGAATCATGACAGCAGACAAGATAGAGGAGAGCAGGAGGCGGGGTTACCAATCTACTTGCTCTGGAGAGCAGAGTTCGCTGCTTTTAGATGTTGTCTCCAAAGTCTCCAGTAGCAGAAAAAAGTATCTAGATTTGGCGCTAGGAGCTTTTTAGAAATCAAAGTGCTAGAGGGGTCTGAAAAGTGGCTAAATATAGCGACTAAAGCGCTAAGTTGGCAACACTGCTCTTTGCATGGTTTGTTTTCAAATGGTTTGCTGCTGTCTGTTTGGACCTTTCTGAACATGTGCAGCAAATGGACTGATCCAATATGGTGGACACTGAAGGGGGGGGCTGAGACACACTTAATATTATCAGCGTTCTGATGGCATTTTAGAAAAAGGATTTTTATCAAAAACATAATTAATGTGCAGAAATAAGGAATGGTTTTATTAATTATACATGTAAACAGAGATTTATGGGGCCCCCAGGAACTTGGGGCCCTAGGCAACTGCCTTGTTTCACCTAATGGTAAATCGCCCCCCCCCCCCCCCGATGAACAGAATTCTCTGGTTTGCTTCTGAAGGAGTCCAAATCTGCTGAATTTTATTTATTTATTTAGTCTTTCCCAGCTGATGGATGCTGAGAGCGGGGAGGTGATTCCTGAAACCGGGCCGCTGGCCGGATGGCAGCTCATCGCTCCAAGCTGCTCCGGACTGGACTTCGGTGGCTCAGAGAAAGTTCTGCAGAACTGGGCTGTGGACCCGGACTGTGTAAGTGTCTCACAACGCAGGACAGGTGGAACCATCCTTAGATCAGGTGGTCTCTACCTGGATCGGTCGGGTCTGAAGAACCGTCAGGGGTCAGGGCTGGACATGATGTCCTCTGTTTCCTGTCAGGTGACCAGAAACGACAGTGAATCAGAAGACGTCATGCTAGCGGTCGACCCGAATGAGGTGTTCTGCAACGCGCCGTCCGACCCGTCGTCGGAGAGCGACAGCGGTATCTCAGAGGAGGCCCCCGTTGCCCTAGTGACAGCTGTAACCACGGCGACCAGACAGCCAGCACCGGCAACAGTCTATCAGGTGGTCTATGACCTCAGCTCTGTGGGCGGAGCCAGGGCAGAACCCGGCCAGGAGAACATCATCTCCATAGAGCTGGGTTAGTCTGTCGGTGTGTCAGAGGCGGTTCTGAACTGATGATGATGATGATGATGTCCTCCTGCCCCCCCCTCCTGTTCCAGATGAATGGAGCTCCCAGCTGCTGTTATCTGACTCGTGCGTCGTCAACGAGCTGCCGGCGGTCTCATCATCATCGTCATCCTCAGGCTGCCTCAGCTCCGCCAACATAAGCTCCACCCCCTTCTCAGGTGGACACCAGGTACGCCTTCCTGTGAGTAAAGGGGATCAGAGTGCAGCTCTGATCCTGGACTCACTCTTCCTGTTTTGTTGCAGCTGTTTCCGAACCTGCGGCTGACGGAGGAGGAGCAGAAGCTGCTGACGGAGGAGGGAGTTTCTCTGCCCAGCAACCTTCCTCTCACTAAGGTCAAACCGCGCCGCGTTCGGATCCTTCTGCCACAAACACAAACGTCTTCGCCTGATTCTCCAACGCTTTTCCTCACAGGCCGAGGAACGGATCCTGAAGAAGGTCCGCAGGAAGATCCGGAACAAGCAGTCGGCTCAGGACAGCCGGAAGAGGAGGAAGGAGTACATCGACGGCCTGGAGAGCAGGTAGAACAGCACTGCCCCCTGGTGGCCTGACCCGGTACCGTTCTCATCAGCCCAGTGAGTCGGTGTCAGTGGGCCGGTTCATTTCAGTTGGATCTGTGTGTCTTCAGGGTGGCGGCGTGCTCGGCCCAGAACAAGGAGCTGCAGAGGACCGTGGAGCACTTAGAGAAACACAACATGTAAGAAATCTGATTATTCACCTGGTTCTGATCCGTTCCTCACGTTCGACCCGGTGACCCAAAGCGCGCTGAGCCTGAACCTTTAGAGGAACCCAGAAAAAACAGCTCAGAGATGGAAAATAGGCTAACGAGGGCTGGCTGTTGCAGGCGAGCTGACGTTAGCCCTGGCTGCTGCAGGCGAGCTGACGTTAGCCCTGGCTGCTGCAGGCGAGCTAACGTTAGCCCTGGCTGCTGCAGGCGAGCTAACATTAGCCCTGGCTGCTGCAGGCGAGCTGACGTTAGCCCTGGCTGCTGCAGACGAGCTGACGTTAGCCCTGGCTGCTGCAGACGGGCTAACGTTAGCCCTGGCTGCTGCAGGCGAGCTGAAGTTAGCCCTGGCTGCTGCAGACGGGCTAACGTTAGCCCTGGCTGCTGCAGGCGAGCTAACGTTAGCCCTGGCTGCTGCAGGCGAGCTAACGTTAGCCCTGGCTGCTGCAGGCGAGCTGACGTTAGCCCTGGCTGCTGCAGGCGGGCTGACGTTAGCCCTGGCTGCTGCAGACGGGCTAACGTTAGCCCTGGCTGCTGCAGGCGAGCTGAAGTTAGCCCTGGCTGCTGCAGACGGGCTAACGTTAGCCCTGGCTGCTGCAGGCGAGCTAACGTTAGCCCTGGCTGCTGCAGGCGAGCTGACGTTAGCCCTGGCTGCTGCAGGCGAGCTGACGTTAGCCCTGGCTGCTGCAGATGAGCTGACGTTAGCCCTGGCTGCTGCAGACGAGCTGACGTTAGCCCTGGCTGCTGCAGACGAGCTGACGTTAGCCCTGGCTGCTGCAGGCGAGCTAACGTTAGCCCTGGCTGCTGCAGGCGAGCTGACGTTAGCCCTGGCTGCTGCAGACGAGCTGACGTTAGCCCTGGCTGCTGCAGACGAGCTGACGTTAGCCCTGGCTGCTGCAGGCGAGCTAACGTTAGCCCTGGCTGCTGCAGACAGGCTAACTTTAGCCCTGTCCGCTGCAGGCGAGCTAACATTAGCCCTGGCTGCTGCAGACAGGCTAACGTTAGCCCTGGCTGCTGCAGACAGGCTAACGTTAGCCCTGGCTGCTGCAGACAGGCTAACTTTAGCCCTGCCCGCTGCAGGTGAGCTAACGTTAGACCTGTCCGCTGCAGGCGAGCTAACGTTAGCCCTGTCCGCTGCAGGCGAGCTAATGTAGGCAGTCGTATGTAAGCATATCACCAGAATGATTGACGATTAGCAGGACCACTCATTTAGAAGATTCACCCGGAAATTAAAGATCGTCCTCTATACCTTTAAGGTATCCGGTGTTTTAATGAAAGTAATGAAGAAAAAATACAAAGAGGGAAAAAACGGGCAGATGAAATACTTTGGAGATCAAAGCTTTTCAACATCAAACTCATGACACCAATCCTAACAGTATCTAATGCTCTGTAGCTGAGGCTAATCTCAGCGCTCTGAACGATCACTCTGTTAATCACTTTAATAACACGGTAAATGACCCATAGAAAGACGTAAACAACAGGATTTTATCCTAGTTTAACAGACAAACGGTTGCAGATATGAGCTGAAGGTTTTACTGTTGTGGGAAACGACCTTGAATAAAGGTCATAGCAGTTTCTGGATTAACAGGGAAACGCCTGCAGCAGACGGACGCATCAGTCTCATGTCGTCTTTGGAAGATTAATCATCCCTGGAAGTTTTCTGTCACACAGCTGGTAAAGACGCTCAACCATCCCGGTCAGAGTCAATCCAAAAACTGGACTTTGTTTCCAAGTTTGAAGACATTTTGCTTCCCATCCAGGAAGCTTTTTTAATCCAAAATGTTTGGATTAGCATTGAGTTCCAGGTTTATAGAGTAGCCCCACATAAGCCTTGTTATGGCTTAGAAAACATACAAATTGAACCGAAAGCAGGTCCACCCCTCAGTGACGGGGAGTCAGGCTGACCAGAAGATCAAAGCATGCAGGGCATCAAAACATCTCGCCTGTCAGAAATTGGAAATAATCCAGATTATTCTGCATCTACACGCTGTCTGTGAATTATCTGCAAGTCCAGAAGCTGTTTTCAACACCTCTAGAAACCTGCAGTTTCAGATCATATCTAACTATGTTTTTGTTACAACAGGATAAAATCAAAGGTGTCAAAAGTATTCATTTTATTACTCCAGTAGAAGTAGAAATCCCACTGTTTTAAAATAGTTCTGTAGAAGTTAGAGGATCAACGTCAGCTTTTCATTCCAGTAAAAGTGTAAAAGTACCATTTTTAAAACTACTTAAAGTATAAAATTAAAAGGAATGCAGAAAAAAAACAGTTAAGGCCAGCAGCTTTACTGCACTACCCTACTGAAGGACCATTGTTCTACTATTCTGGATGATAACTTCCTTAGACTTCATTTTCTTAGTTTTAATGGTAACAGCATCACATTTAACTTTGCATCATCTTGAAAAACTATTTGTTTGTTGTGAGCAACAGGTTGGGGCAGCACTGAATCCAACCACAAAGAAATTAATTGTTTTTATGTTTTCTTTTTTTAAATAGCAACAGGCAATAATGAAAATGAGCTTAAAGTCGTAGGAATATCATATTTAAATGTCAAATCATTCTGGCTTAAACATGTATATACATGTTCTCTTTATCAGATGATATTGTCCTAATATTTAGAGAAATAAAAATCCTGTCTTAAAATCTTTGTTTTTTTTCCGTTACCTTCTGCAGGCCAGTTAGTTCTACGTCAGCCTGAACGCCTAAATTCGGCCAATCATATATCAACGGTCATCTGTCAATCATTTTTTTTTGGTCATAGCATCTTGATTCATATGTCACAGCTAATTTAACGGTTGAAATCAGAATCCTTTCCTTTCCCATTGAGTTGCGTCCCAGTGTTCACGGGGATGGACGTCTGTGTCTTCGGCAGGCGTAGAGCTAACAGAACTGGCAGCGTTGCGAGGCAAGGGCTCAAACATGTACGGCTGGAAGCCTTCTACACCAAACCAAGCTTCTGCCGCCCTGGCGTCCTCTTCCACAACATCTTCGTCCCCGCTTTCCTCCTCTAAATAAAAAATGGATGACGGAGGAGACTCATCCACGACCTCCGACACTAAACTCTCCTCCTCTTGCATGTTTCCGCTGTCCATAGCGTTCCTTGACAGCGTCGTTTCTAAGTCACCAATTTAGTGCTACTTGGTCCCAATGGAATTTCCCATTGGGCACTAAGTTGCTAACTGGTTAGCAACATGCTTCCGACAAACCAGTCACAACCAAAACGGTTGCGCATCTTCCACCACAACAATCCCGCCCCCTTGATAATCGACCAATCACATTCACTTTATTCAGCCGTTTCCCTACGACTTTAAAGGTATAGTGGAGGATGTTCTTTTCCCAGGTGGATCATCTAAATAAGTAGTCCTCCTAACTGTCAATCATTCTGGTGATGTTGTACGTGAGGCCGTCCTACATGCTCATCCACACATCTTTTTCTCTGCATGCGCAGACGGTCATTGAAGCTCACCTTTCTCACCGCGGTTCTTTGAAAATGGCGACGGTCATGAGAGAAGAAGACAGAAACAAGACTAGAGTGTTTTTGGTAGATTCTTTCACGCGATGGCGTGCTCTGAAAGCACAGGTCGGGCTTCCCACTGTTTCTACTCGACAGTTAAAGTTTGGTTATTTGGAGAAATGCTGGTAAAAGTTATCTACCACTATATTGTAAATTTCCAGGGAAAATATGTTTATTTATTTTGTCATTTGCATCGTTAGTAGTTATACGGTGGCCACAGATACTTATTTACCCCACAAACATGCCCACAATACCCTCGGACCTCACACACACACACACACACACATACAAGCAGGTCATGATTTTTTTTAATGTAACAGTAGTCTTATGTGCAGGTAAAGTTTTTATAATTAAGAGATCCATTGAGATGAGATCCATTGGAGCGTCCATCTTATCATTGCGTCCTGCACCTCTTCGAGGACAAATGGGCTCATGCACTTTAATGGGCGTTCCCTACCGAGAGCGGGTACAGGTTGTGCATTTGTTGTTTTTTTTAAGAGGAGAGGGCGGGTCTTTTCAAAAATTCACGAAAATCCTCCAATATACCTTTAAATGAAACAAAACTAACAATTTTCATCTATTTTTTTAAATGCAAGGAGTTGAAGTAAAATGTTGTCTAAAAAATTATTACTCCAGTAAAGCATAGATAGCTAATGTTTCTACTTAAGTGAGTGAAAAAAGCATTTGTACTTTACTTGACACCTCTGGATAAACGGTACGGTGGCCCAGGAGTGCAAAGGTTGAGTAATTATATGATTTTACAGCAAATTTAAAGGGTCCTGCAAAGTTAAACATTAGATTAGCAAACACAAAACGTGATGCTTACACACAAACTAGGGATGCACGATATTGGGATTTTGGCCGATATCCGATATGCCGATACTTTAAAACTCATGTAGCCGATAACCGATATCGATACCGATGTTAAAGCTGGACAAAAATAAGTAGTCATTGAAAATAGCAGTTTTGTTATCCATTTCTGACACTTTGAAAAATAATATACTCAAATATATTTTCATATGCTGATATCAAATTGATTTTTAAAAACGCGGTATCGATCTATTTTACTTTCAAAATCTGGTGAAATTTCATCGTTCTGTTACAAACTCTCGTGATATTTTGCGAATTCTTGTGAGATTTTGTTAGTAAAATAGATCGATACCGCGTCAATACATCAACATATAAAAATATGGCAACATTTCGTGAATTTTCGGGGGATTTCGTAGCATAACGATGACATATAGCAATATTTCATTAGTAAAAGAGATTGATATGGTGTTTTTAAATGGCAATATATCAGCATATGAAGATATTGGGATATTTTAATGTATCAATATTTTTTCCCTCGTCTTTAGACGTTTTTAAGTCTGTAAAAAAGAAGTTTTTGAGGAAGAAGAAGAAGTATTTTTTTTTTTTTAGACTTTAGAAACTCAGAAGCTGATCAAATATCGGGTTAAATATCGGTGGGGTGGCCGATGTCCGATATTCAGTTTTAAGGCCCATACCGATAGGGGGGCAATTATATCGTGCATTCCTAACACAAACCCCAAACATATGCAAAGGAAAAAACGCGCTGCATAATGGAGGTTCTCCTGACCACTAGAGGGAGACAATCATCCACGTATACACGGCCAGACCTTTAGTAAAGGCATTAACAGGAGGTTTCCTTTCTGACCTCAGTATCTCATAACAGGCTGAGCAGAGAAAATTAAAACAGCAAAGCTTTTGCAAAATTCAATGAATCTTTTGCTGTTTGTATCTGTTGTATTTTAATTTAAAAAGCCTTTGTTCTTCATTTAATAAAGCAGGCAGTGGTGGGTAAAGTAGCAGTACATCATAAAAATACGAAGAGAAAGATGCAGCCTTCAGTTTTCTACAGGTTTTAAATATTCACCTGCAGGTCTTTTGCCTTCCAGACTCCAGATGTTTTTATAGACAAATTGCTTCCTCGTGGGGTACAATGAATCGTTATTTAAGGTTTTTTATATATATATATATATATATATATATATATATATATATATATATATATATATATATATATATATATATATATATATATATATATATATATATATATATATATAGAGCTGCTGCATTCAGAACACATTCATTATTGTTAAACTGACTTCAATTCAGTTTATTTCTATAGCGCCAATTCACAACACATCATCTCAAGGCACTTTACAGATTGATTCAAAGTTTTCTATCTAAGGAAAACCAGCTGATTGCATCGACTCATTGACTCTTCAGCAATCCCTCACACTAAGCATGCTTGTAGCGACAGTGGAGAGGAAAAACTCCCTTTGAACAGGAAGAAACCTCCAGCAGAACCAGGCTCAGTGTGAGCGGCCATCTGCTGAGGCCCACTGGGGTTCAAGGAGACAGAAGCAGACATAGAAAAAGAAGCATAGATACAAAAGGCAACTGTGAAAGGTGTTAGTTATCAAAGGAAAACCGTATTTAACCAATTTTTAACTCTTTTAGAGTAACTTCAAGCCCAATCCAAAAGAAATATTGTAAAACGATCTGAAAAAGAGATTTATTATTTATTTATGACATGTTTTTTTTGTACATGTGGCCTTTTTTTGACAGAACACACACAGGAAAGTGGGATTAAAGAGAAGCCGGTGTTCTGTCAGACCAACATACCTATAGTCATTACGCAAGACGTCAGATTTGTGTTTATCCCTTTGGTTTTGTATGAAAATAAACTTTAAACTATCTCACTACCTAATTAAATAGTTTTTTGTACATGATTAAAGGGATACACGCCCATTTAGGTAGTTAAAAGTTTATTTTTTATACAAAACTAAAGGGATAAATGAGTATTGACTATGTTTCTGTCAGAACACCGGGACTCAAAGCTGCAACATCATGTCCTCCATCTCCACGCCACAGTAGCACCCTGAAAAAGAGTGATTTAAAAGGAAAAAAAGATATTAGAAATATATGACTAAAAAATATTGTAATAATTTGATCAAATAGAATCTAAGAAAAGAGCTAATTTTAGGGATGCACGATATTGGGATTTTGGCCGATATCCGATATGCCGATATTTTAAAACTCATGTATATTGTGCATCCCTAGCTAATTTACCTCTTTTTTTTATCAGGAAGTTTTTTTATGAAGTTTTGTTTCCAGATTGCATTTTTTTTCATTTCCATTTACCAAACATTTCCTTTAGCAACAATAATAAAACAAAATTCACTCCAAATATTTACCGACACTAATTTAGTTTGATTTGAAGAACTAGAAGCTGATTTAAGTGCAACTGGCAGATGGTTTATTTATTTTGTTTATTTGAAAGGGACAGACAACGTAGACATAGACAACATAGAGAAACCGTCATACAGAAGTCTGCATCTTAGAGCTAACAGCAGAAGTGAATTCACAGCATTTATTACTTTTATTTAGAGCAGAACGTTCTGAACAGAAGATGAATAATCAAACGTTCGGCTCTTTCCTGGTAAAGAGTCTTCGTCTCGATGTGAGATCATGAGCCTCGGTTCGACGGTCGCTGCCTGCAGGCTGATGATCCGATACGTTCGGTTTCATCCTGTTTTCTTCTGGTTCTGGTTCCTGTGGCGGAACTGTGATCTGTGGTTCTGAACCATGCAGAACCTTTAGCTGGTATCACCGCTCCGTTCCTCCTTCAGGTCCCTGCTGGCTCAGCTGCAGCAGCTCCGCTCTCTGATCAAGCAGACGGCCAGTAAAGGAGCCCAGACCAGCACCTGCTTACTGGTAAGGAGCACTGGGAGCCTCTGGGTTCTGACTGTAATAATAAACCAGGAAGGTCTGGTTCTACCGGGTCGGTTTGAGAGAAGCTTCAGGGATTGAGTTCCTCTTGTCTCCTCAGATCATCTTGGTGTCCCTCAGTCTGATCATCCTGCCCAGTTTCAGTCCGTTCAGCCGCCGCCTGTCAGCCGACGACGACTACAGAACCACAGGAGGTCCGTGTTCCGTGTCGAACTAAACGACACCCCAGCAGACGGGTCAGAACGTCGAGGATTTATTGTTCTTTTTTTTCTGCAGTTTTATCCAGAAACATCCTGACGGACCCGAACTTTTCCAACCCAGCAGACGACGGCGACGGTCCTGCTTCACGATCGGACTTCTCTTCCCCTCTGTCTGAGCTCAGCCAATCAGGGCCTTCCGCTGCACTTCTAGAGCGGATCAGGACCCCGGAGAGCTCAGCTGAGGATGAGGTCCCTGGAAGGAGCCAATCAGAGAACGGGACGGCTGCTGTCGCCAGGCAGACTGTGAAGGATCAGAGGAGAGGTCCCGACACGGGCAAACCTGCACACGCGGATGAGATGTAACCCAAACCTGGACAAACATGGCACTTTCCTCACCTGGAACCGGTTCCTAAACCAGATCCAGTCTACAGAACCTCTCTCTGCTCGATCTGGACCGGCCCGTTTAGACCCGACCCGCAGAGTTCTGTTCCGATAAGTTTCCGGGTTTAAACTCGAACCGTTTCTGTTTTTTTCCAGCCCGATTTGTTCTGCTGTAAAACAGTAAATTATTCGAAGCTAAAACTTTGTTTTCCGACTTGTTATGTTTGATGTCAGTGTCGCCATGGAAACATTTTTCCCCAGTTTGTTAACTTGCTGGAGCAGAACAGGAAGAAGGTCCAAATCTTAGTTAAGTTTTTAACTTCTCCACGTGGTTGTGTGGGTTCTACTGGTTCTACTAGCTAACTGGGTCTGCAAATGATCCACGGTTGTCTCTGCAGCGCTCGGCTGCAGACCATCTATCCCACGCCACTTGGCCTCACAGTCTCTCCTCTAACTCAACCCAAAGAGGTTATGTTGGGGGTTCTGCCCAGAACTCTCTGGAAACCAGTTGAGGTTTTAATGAAAGTCTCACCGGAACATTAAGGACAACAGCCCCAATATATGATCTTCCTTCCACCAAAATTTACCTGGACTCCATAGAGTCAAGCAGGTCCCTCCTTATGCTTAGATGTCTGATTTTTTTTAAATGGAAGTCACTGAAAATAAATGTAAGGATTGCAAAAGTTTCTTGTTCTTAATATATACATGTTAAACCAGATTGTTTTAACCTGGGAGATACAACTCAAGTTTACAGGCATAAATGATATTATGAGACCAAGTCACACATTGATAAATAGCCTGTAAATAAGACATTTACAATCCCAAATTTAACTTAATTTACCCATATCTAGAATCAAGAAGCATGAATGAAATTTGCTGAAAACAAATTTAGCAGAATGCTGGTGAAGGTTCTCAGTCATCCGGGTCATAGTCATTCATAAAAAGTAAAAAAAAAAAACGATCCGCTGGAGAAGTTTGAAGACGTTTCTTTCCATCCAGGGAACTTTTTCAAAATGTTATAAGGCTTTAAACAGCAGCCCAACAAGGCCTTGTTTTTAGTTTAGTAAACCTCCAAATGTATAAAGGCTGCATAGAACTAAACGCTATTTCTGACATTTTGAATTGAAAAAGCTTCCTGGATGGGAAGAGAAACGTCTTCAAACTTGGAAGCAAAGTCCAGTGAATAGTTTTTTTTTTTTTTTTTTACGTTTTTCGAAAGCAGTAACCTTAGTATCAGGGGTGATGCTGAGAAACTAGTCCATGCATTTGTTACTTCAAGGCTGGACTATTGTAATTCTTTACTATCAGGAAGTCCACAAACTGTAGTTAAAAGCCTTCAGCTGATCCAAAATGCTGCAGCCAGAGTTCTGATGAAAATGAAAAAGAGAGATCATATCTCTCCTATCCTGGCTTCTCTTCATTGGCTTCCTGTTAAATCCAGAATAGAATTTAAAATCCTCCTTCTCACATATAAAGCCTTAAATAACCTACCTGAAAAGGTTTGGTTGAACCTTAACCTGCAGGACAGATGGCTGATCCGATACTTCAGGCAGTGAAATGGAAATTATGCTGTGAAAATCAAACACAGGTTTCTGAATATGAACCAAATGATTCCAATCAGTAACCATGGTTACGAGGTTGTAGAGGTTCTCATTGGTCCACGCTTCACCTGCTAGGTTCTCCTCTAAGGCTCTTGTCCTGCTGTTTATCTGTTCGGGGTTCGTGAATTCAGAACCATCCACCGGACTGGGACAGGACTCAGAACCGGGCCGCAGCTCCTTTGGCCTCCACACTATAAAAACACTTTATCCCTCCTTACCTGCCCAAGCTCTGCCTCATCAGAAGGTTTCTGCTGATCCATCAGCATCCATCTTTAATCAGTCACACACAGCTGATCAATAATTCAGCCCAGACCTCCGTCTGCACGGACACACCTGCTGCTTCCTGACTGAACCTGCAGGACGCCGCCCCCCCCCCAGCCAGCTGTGAGCACCACAGTAGAAAAACGATTCAGAAACAATTAAAATTTTCTTAGATTAAGTCCTTTTATCCTTAATTTGAGGTAGTTTGCCAACGGAATGAGTATTTTACTCTTAAAATAAGATAATTAGATAATATGAACTTGAAATAAGACAATGAAGTTTTCTTATTTTAAGTGTAAATTGTCTTGTTCCATTGGCAAAATGTCTCTTTTACCTCCTCGATCAAAGAACAAATGCAGTTATTTTAAGAAAAAATTACTTCTGTAGATTTTGATTTTTTTCCAGTGCATCTGCTGCCCGACTCAGAATGGAAACACCCTCTGCTGTTAGGATCCATAAAAAGCCTTTTCTGTAAATAAATAAAACTGACTTTTATTTTAAAGCTTCTGCCTTTATCTGGTCCAAGCAGGACCTCCATGATGCAGACCTCCAAGTCAGGGGCAGATTTAGGAAATTTGGGGCCCTAGGCAAAGACAGGCAGGGGCCCCTTTGAATTGAGAACACAAACACATAAAACAGACCCAATATACAGGTGCTGGTCATAAAATTAGAATATCATGAAAAAGTAGATTGATTTCAGTAATTCCATTTAAAAAGTGAAACTTGTATATTATATTCATACATTACATACAAACTCATATATTTCAGATGTTTATTTTGTTTAATTTTGATGATTACAAATGACAACAAATGAAAATCTCAAATTCATCATATCAGAAAATTAGAATATTGTGAAAAGGTTCAAAATTGATGGCCCCTGGTGCCACACTCTAATCAGCTAATTAACTCAAACCACCTGCAAAAGCCTTTAAATGGTCTTTCAGTCTAGTTCTATAGGCTACACAATCATGGGGAAGACTGCTGACTTGACAGTTGTCCAAAA
Organism: Cyprinodon diabolis; assembly: GCA_030533445.1. Taxonomy (NCBI): domain Eukaryota; kingdom Metazoa; phylum Chordata; class Actinopteri; order Cyprinodontiformes; family Cyprinodontidae; genus Cyprinodon; species Cyprinodon diabolis. Next base: position 46,230,604 of record CM060064.1, on the reverse strand, counting down.
GACGACCATCGACACCTTGCACAAGGAGGGCAAGACACAAAAGGTCATCGCTAAAGAGGCTGGCTGTTCACAGAGCTCAGTGTCCAAGCACATTAATAGAGAGGCGAAGGGAAGGAAAAGATGTGGTCGAAAAAAGTGTACAAGCAAGAGAGATAACCGCACCCTGGAGAGGATTGTGAAACAAAACCCATTCAAAAATGTGGGGGAGATTCACAAAGAGTGGACTGCAGCTGGAGTGAGTGCTTCAAGAACCACCACACACAGACGTATGAAAGACATGGGTTTCTGCTGTCGCATTCCTTGTGTCAAGCCACTCTTGAACCACAGACAGCGTCAGAAGCGTCTTGCCTGGGCTAAAGAGAAACAGGACTGGACTGCTGGTGAGTGGTCCAAAGTCATGTTCTCTGATGAAAGTAAATTTTGCATTTCCTTTGGAAATCAAGGTCCCAGAGTCTGGAGGAAAAGAAGAGAGGCACTTCATCCACGTTGCTTGAAGTCCAGTGTAAAGTTTCCACAGTCAGTGATGGTTTGGGGTGCCATGTCATCTGCTGGTGTTGGTCCATTGTGTTTTCTGAGGTCCAGGGTCAACGCAGCCACATACCAGGAAGTTTTAGAGCACTTCATGCTTCCTGCAGCTGACCAACTTTTTGGAGATGCAGATTTCATTTTCCAACAGGACTTGGCACCTGCACACAGTGCCAAAGCTACCAGTACCTGGTTGAAGGACCATGGTATCCCTGTTCTTAATTGGCCAGCAAACTCTCCTGACCTTAACCCCATAGAAAATCTATGGGGTATTGTGAAGAAGAAGATGCAATACACCAGACCCAACAATTCAGAAGAGCTAAAAGCCACTATTAGAGCAACCTGGGCTATCATAACACCTGAGCAGTGCCACAGACTGATCGACTCCATGCCACGCCGCATTGCTGCAGTAATACAGGCCAAAGGAGGCCCAACTAAATACTGAGTGCTGTACATGCTCATACTTTTCATGTTCATACTTTTCAGTTGGCCAACATTTCTATAAATCCTTTGTTTTTATTGGTCTTCAGTAATATTCTAATTTTCTGATATGATGAATTTGAGATTTTCATTTGTTGTCATTTGTAATCATCAAAATTAAACAAAATAAACATCTGAAATATATGAGTTTGTATGTAATGTATGAATATAATATACAAGTTTCACTTTTTAAATGGAATTACTGAAATCAATCTACTTTTTCATGATATTCTAATTTTATGACCAGCACCTGTAGAGATGCAGAAATATTAATAGAATAGACATCCATTATCTGTTCTAGGTTGTGTCCCTCTCTTCTTGTCCCTTTTCTTCTTGTTTTCCTCTCTATGTTTTGTACTCAGCTGACTTTTCATGCTGTCTCTAAAGGAATGAAAGATTTTTTCCAAGCACTAAGCTCACTTAGCTGATTGCTCCTTCCTGTGTTTCCAAAAAGGCCAAAGTAAATAACCCAGTCCTTCTTTTCACTGTAGACAAGCCATGATCTGCTTATCTGTTCTCCATTTTTCATTTGGATGAAATAATAGCTGCATGAATCATGACAGCAGACAAGATAGAGGAGAGCAGGAGGCGGGGTTACCAATCTACTTGCTCTGGAGAGCAGAGTTCGCTGCTTTTAGATGTTGTCTCCAAAGTCTCCAGTAGCAGAAAAAAGTCTCTAGATTTGGCGCTAGGAGCTTTTTAGAAATCAAAGTGCTAGAGGGGTCTGAAAAGTGGCTAAATATAGCGACTAAAGCGCTAAGTTGGCAACACTGCTCTTTGCATGGTTTGTTTTCAAATGGTTTGCTGCTGTCTGTTTGGACCTTTCTGAACATGTGCAGCAAATGGACTGATCCAATATGGTGGACGCTGAAGGGGGGGGCTGAGACACACTTAATATTATCAGAGTTCTGATGGCATTTTAGTAAAAGGATATTTATCAAAAACATAATTAATGAGCACAAATAAGGAATAGTTGTATTAACCATACATGTAAACAGAGTTTTATGGGGCCCCCAGGATCTTGGGGCCGTAGGCACCTGCCTAGTATTTTCTGATGGTAAAACCCTGTGCTTGGCTCAGAATGAATCCATATAAAGCGTTTCTGTAAATAAATAAAACTGACTCTTATTTTGAAGCTTCTTCCTTTATCTGGTCCAAGCAGGACCTCCATGATGCAGACCTCGCAGTTCTCCAACATCTGACGCAGACTTTTCCTTCAGGTTTACAGAGGCTCAGCCGAAGGAAGGAGGCCACTATGGAGTGAACTTGGTTCCATTATTGCTGCAGAGAGAAAAAAGCTACGTTGTAAATTTAAAACTAAAAAGGCAATCCAGAATTAAAACCTGAAGAATGATTTCATTAAAAAGCAGTGGAAAGTCAGTCTGCTGTTTTCTGTTTATTTTTTTTACAGTCTGACAGTTAAACCGAGTTAAAGACCTGCAGCAGATTTCTGTTCCTTGTGAGACAGAGGCGGAAAAATCATGAAATAATCTGAGTGGCTGCCCCCCTCCCCCGGACAACTGACATGTCTCAACAGCATGTCCCTCCTGCGCCATGCAGACGTGGAAAGATAACATGTTACTCAAATAAAAGTAAAAAGCACCTCATTAAAGCTTCGCTTTTATTAAAAGTTACTTAGTTACTTTTTTTATGAATAGAACAAAGTCCCTCTGGTTTATTTTATTAGACATTGGTCTTAAAATGTTTATAATAAAAGAACCTTTAACCAATCAATGGGCTGATGTATGCTGCGGCCGTTCGCTGCAAACGTCACACCAAGGCACTTCTCATGTGACATCATCATAAATCTTTGGAAGGTATTATGATTGTTTGGGGCCTTCTGTACATTTCTGAAGTTTTTCCATCAGCTGCTGCATGTATGGTTTTACTGCAGTGGATTATTTCTCCCATCGCAGCATCCTTCTCTGTTACACTAATCCTCTGCATCCTTCACCATCTACCAGCTTCTCAATGCTTCTCCTTCTCAGAGCCTTTTCTTCTGGGCCCATAAATGGCAACGTAAACATTTTACATTCAAGCGAAGCCTAAAAGACCAAGGAAGGGTAAAAAAGCTAAAAATCTTCATCTAAGTACACAAGAAACTTATGTGCAAGTCTCTGATCGTGACTAACTGGATGTGCTCTCTTCATCCTCTGACATGGGAGCTGGCTCAGAGCTCGTCTGCCTGGCTGTTTGTGATAGGGCCGCCTCTTATAGTTGCTTTTTGTATCTATGCTTCTTTTTCTATGTCTGCTTCTGTCTCTTTGAAACCCAGTCGGCCTCAGCAGATGGACGCTCACACTGAGCCTGGTT